>DVQP01000489.1:0-22247 GCA_018231745.1 Danaus eresimus
TCAGATCTACATTTGTTTAATATTGCAGTTTCAGAAGATTTATGAAAAAATATTTTTTTAGATTTGTCTGTTCAATGCACCCAAACTGATTTGAAACTTTATATTTCATCATCATCATCAGCCTGATAGCGCCCACTGCTGAGCAATGGCCCTTTCTCACATGGAGAAAGTTTGAGCATTAATCAGCACGTTTGCTCAAGACGGGTTGGCGATTTTTATATTAAATGACTTTTTTATTAATAAACGGGTCATTAGACATCCGGAGAATGTGTTCAAAAAATTATTATTATTTTCTGTTAAGTATTTTTTTACGTGTTATATTTAAAACACATTTGTACGATTTATAAAAAAAAGTATATTTTTCATCTTTTCCGAAATCCATACTTTTTTAACTACTTATTTTTAGGTGAAACTATGTTTTTAAATGCCGCACAATATTTATTTAAACATCTTCGATTGTAAAAATCTATATTCTTTTTTATACTTATTGTATATTAAAAAAAAATACAACAAGTTAATAATATTTATGCATCACGAGATCTATCTTCAGATAGTACACCGTAACTATCACAAACGCAAATCAAATATTCGTCATGAAAGACGGATCTGTGCGGAAATGTTAATTGTGAAAGTATTACTGTGCTCCAAAATCCATATTCTTAATGGCTGCTCAGTTTTCATAGATTTTGTAACTCAATTTTATTTCCAAGTCTAAATTTAAAAAAAAAAATCAAAAATATCACATTTTGTTTATTAGATTTATTCCGATGTTCGATTACTCAACAAAATGTATAGACATTTTTTATAACAAGGTTATATTTTTTTATAAAATCACACCAGGCACTGTTATATATTTATATGAGATAAACACGGAGCAGCTGTACAATAACAATATATAAATTACAATGATAATTTAACGTTACTAAAGTATTTTCTAATACACACTTGAATAAAGCGTATTTAGATATGACTTATGATTTCCTGTGTAATTAGATAAAAAATATTAGATTTCATACGCCGTAATTTCTAGTTTAAATAATACGGATATTGACATAATTATTAGTAATCAATTAATATTTTATCACACTGGGCCCCAAATATTACGAAACTGCTTATCAATGATGCAATAACAGGAAGACAGGAAAGAAAATATATTTTCATTTTCAGTTCAGGATTCATTCGAAGTTAGGATTATTAAATTCCGTTACTCTATTCGAATCTAAAATTACCTTTAACATATAAAAAATATTGTCCCTTTGAATTAATAACTGAATTCTTAAATTAAAATATTCTGCAATAAAATGCATAGTATTCCAATAGTTGAGTTATATTGTCTAATATCTTAAAAACTTTTATACTGGCTGAATATAGACACTAATAATAATAAATGACATTAGACCTAGCTTTTACAATAAGATGTATCGAGTTACTCATATTATGTTAAAAAAATATTCACATGAAATTATGAAAGCTCAGATGGAATGTAAAAGGTTTTTTAATCGGTTAACAACTTATACTCTGCTTATTTATATCACAGACAGTGATAAAGGTTTGAATATACCCAAGAACTTGAAATCAATAAAAAAAATGGTATTGATAATTTTGTATGCGAAGAATTACTATTAATAGTTATATATTTTTAGAGTAACTCAGACCCCTCCTTACTGGTGAGTATTCGAAATGCCTTCACTTCCGGTGAAGCTGTAAACCGCCGGGAATTGTTTTAAAAACAATTTACTGTATTATTTAAAAAAAAAAGTATCGTAATGTTAATGAATCACAGTAAACTAAATTGTTTGTTTGCCCTTAAATATTAGTAAGCAACAAATCGATCCAGGTTAATATACTTTGGTAATGACCTTTATGTTGACCCCAGATATTAAATGACTTTGTTCAACAGCTTACATTATCGCCGTCTATAATATATTGTTTACATAAATAGAAAATTGTTTATGGTCTGGCCATCTTATACACAATAAAAAAAAAACAAAACCATAGACAATTAATGCGAATTTCTTACATATTAATTAGACATTATAATAGAAACACATTTCCATTGAATTGATTCATTCTTTTTTATATGAACGTGATTGTCAGGCATGAGACGAGTCGCTAAGTATTATCAACATGAAATTGAAATACACGAATATTCAAACAGTTCGAAAAACTTTATAACTATATTAACGGTCCTGACTCTATGAACTTTTTTTGTTGCTATGTTATATTTCTAAATTAATTCTAAATAAAATAACTCAAACTGTTTAATAACTACGAGTTAAAATGTTGTTTCGTTAACGAGTTACAATATCTAGATATAAATTCAACTTGACATTATGACTTTGACTTTTAATAAAATTGTCACCAGCCTTACTTTGTAGTAATATGTATTTATCAATAGCGTTCTCCTCAGGTTATCGGAGAAAAATACTTCGTTGGAAATTATCATATACTTAGAGTTTAAATCTCAATTTGAAACTTGTGGCGACTTTCATACGTTTATAAATTCGAACGGATTCGTTTAGGAAAAAATGTTCCGACTAAAGTTGAGAATTACCAAATCTAAATTCTATTAAATGTTATAAAAACAAAAATTAAGCTGCATAGTAATTGTTTTAATCCGTATCTATTAAATTAAAACAATTCTTCATAATCAATATCACATAGAAGTAATCCGACTTGAATTATTTTAATTTTGAATAAAACTTAACGGTTAAGACGACACATGTCTTATGACGTTCAATTTAATAGGTACTAACTGTCGGGAACACGGCAACGCTAGCTGTCGGGAACCAAAAATGGAGGAAATGAGTCACGACGTTGCGCGGTATTCGCAGCAACGGGCAATAGCGGTTAAGCCAGACCTAAACATCCCGCGTTTCATTATATATTGCACAAAACCTTTTATTTACACTAATAAACAATAATAATATTAAATCCCAAATTCTAAAACACGTCTAGATTATGAACTATTTCAATAAATAGCATACAATATAATATGAAACCGTCAATCCCGCGCCATTTTTTATAATAATCGATGGCATTGTTCAGCCATTTTGTGTATAACATTCTAGAGCCATATTAATAAGATTTAATTATATCACATATATCTATCTCTATTAAAAAACAGTAAGGAAACATTGTAATAAAATATATAACACAATATTAAAATTAATTTCAAAGGATAAAATAACAAATTGAAATAATAATCTGATGTAATAGTATTATTATTACTCAAAAAATAGTTGGAAAGCGGTGATTGAACATTGATTATGACTAAAATAAAGGAAAAAACATTTTTTTATTAAATTATAAATAATATATTGATAGCAGTTATTTATATAAAGCAATGTTACACAGAAAAATGTAATATTTTCATGTTTTACTTTACTCATGTTAAATAAATAGAAAGTTAGTGTAGAACGAGTAAAGGGATGGCATAACAAATAGCTTACCTGTTTGGTCCTCGGAGAAGTTTTATATGCAACTTCAAGCTTCGGGTTAGATGGTGGTTTTCTAGGCTTCACATCCTTAATACCGAGGTATCGTCCAAAAGGTGCAAATACAAATCTACAAAAGAATCAAATTTATAGATGTAGCATTAATATAAATTGCTAAGAAGACATACCAAAAATAATAAATGATATTCTGTATTATAATTGTATATTTGCTGTAATGATACAACAGTTTGTTTCGGTAATAAATAATTAATTGTTTTAAACATAAGTTTTATCACGGAACACATCAGATGAAATCTCTTGTTACGTGTGTAACATAATTAGTCATTTTAACATTTTACTCATAGGAGAAACTTACTTTACAACTGGACATATTCTGTAAAAAGTTTTTCCATATTCATTGATAATAATGACCAAACTGGTATGTTTTTAAAAAGCCATTAAAGTGCTATTTTATTTCTATGAATAACATATACAATGTGAAGGTCACATCAAACAGGTTGACTTAGAATAAGGAAGTGTAAGATAATATCAACTTAACAAAACAAATGACAAAATATAATTAAGGTTCCTTTCTTTAAAACAGATTTAATGTGGAGCAATAGAAGAACTTGTTGTGATATAGGACCAAATGTATAAAGAGAAATTACTTGTTCGACTAAACTACAGCAAAGGGATCAAATTAAGATCGTATGAAATGGAAAATATCTTGGCAACAATAAAATTAGATGGGTCTGGATTTAAAACTTGTATTTGCATTTGTATAATAATGAATTTTGTGTATCAAATCTATCAAGTGAAGATAATAATGTTAAAATATTTTTATAAGAAGATAACTAAAAACACTGTCAGAAAAATAGTCACATTAATGTTTCATTTCAGTGTGAATCAGAATTCAGTGCCATAATTAGAAATATTTTTTTTATTTCTTGTAAATTCAGTATTAGATACATTCAAATAATTTGATACCCTGCTAAAAGTGGAGAATTTATAATATAACTAAAATTTTCATATCAGCAAAGAAATCACATTAAATAATCAATTGAATATTGAATGATGAGCATCAAGTATATTTATTAATCTAATAATAATGATGTCCAGTAAGGTATTGATTTTCCTTCAGCCGTGATAACCTATTAAATATTCCATGAAACAGCAAAATTCATGCCAGTCGGTATTGTCTCTACTATTAAAAATTAAAGATATGTTACAGTTATACAACACTCAAGGTAACTATTTATTACTGAGTTTTTTAATGTATTTTATGTTTTTAGCTGTCTTTATGACTTTTCATTCCATACAATCCACAAAGACTTGTAATATTTAAATATATATGTGGATATGTAATTTTTATTCTGTATGACTCAATTATTTGAGGAATATAATTTGTTTAGTTTGAGACTTCTGTTGTGAAATTTACATTATAATGTAATCATGACATAAAAAATACATTTATTTCTCATTTACGACTTGTAGGGAATTATTGTAAATTTATTATAAGCCAAAATGAAAATAAAATATAAAAAACTAGATAAAAATAATGCCACCGCCGACGGCAAGTTTAGCACATGAATATTACATATTATTAATATAATAAAAAAATAATATTCCTAGTGAATTAATGTATGCGAGTAGGTGTCAGCTTAATACACGATATATTAGGGATCTATACTTAGGATAAATATACTATTTTAGTAGGTTCGTACGTGTTGGAAAAAACAAATTATATGACTCAAGTTACCGTTTACCGCCCCAAAAATAATGTTCGGGCGTACATGTAATATTATTTGTTGCACTTACCTTTCTAATATATAGCGAAGAGTTATGAATACCAGTGCTAACGGTATCGGAAAAAAGACATGCCTGTGGTCCGTATAAATTACTGCCTTATCTGGTCCGGGCGCAAGATCAGCCCATGTTGTATTAGGCGGCAACCAGACATCCTCATTCCAAAACGCATTCAACAAAGGCAGCAACATTGTTAAATTTTTTTTTAGCAACCCAAGAGTACTATCCTAATATAAATACTAGATTTTAACAATAAACTTAATTTAAATCCATCGACTAAACCTTACTACTAATTTGATTTAATGACGGATAGAGGCGGATAGCGGAGTGAGGGCAGCATGTGCCACTTCTGTCACAGATAACACAATAATGTAGCCATCATACAAATTTATTTTTGAAAATTTTAAGACGTTTTAATTATTAATTTACGATTAAAAATAAAAATATTATATTATATATGCAATATAGAAAACAGAATATACTAATAAGTCCGTTTAAAGTAATTTATATTAAAATTTAAGGTTTAAATAAAACTCGTCAAATTTTTTAATAATACTCTTTGTATTACCATTTACCGTTTTGATCGCATACAAAAGATACATATTTTGTGCATAATAAAGCTCACTCACACATTCTCGCTGCCTACTTTACATATAAAAAAAGCTCCGGAAATTGGAAATAAACAACATGATAACATTTACAAATTCAACGGGGTTTTCAAAAAACAACTTTTGCTTATCAAATTCAGAATGGTAAAATGACAACATATCTAAAGTTGTTTCGCATTCATTCGCTAAATTAAATTTTATAAACGAGCAAAATATTAATTATTATTTAATAAACATTTTAAAAAGGCATAACAAACTTTCAGGCACATGTTCTAAGGAATAAAAAATGATATAATAATATATACAAATGTGAAACAACACTAAAATATCGTATATGTAACAGTGTGTACTTTCATTACTTGACTTTATGCTCAAATAAGTGTATATCTAATTCTAATGTTGTTTTAATATTGAGGTTGTAAAAAAAGCTTTGTAAAATTAAGGCCTCCGTGTCGTCAATGAGCCTACAGACTAGGTTCGACGTTATCTTATTTCGATCACCGGACACAGAAAGGCACGATTTTATCGGTAATTACCGATTTTAGTAGATATCGTTATTTTCCTATATATTTCACATACATGAACAATAATTATGTAACATTGATGATATTTAAATATTGTATATGTATAACATATTAAGAACTAAGTAACATCGTTGTTATTCAGATTGAGGCAAATGGTAACATCTTCAGCAATGTTTTAATAGTATATAAAAAAGTGTTTGTTCGCTTACATAAAATACAGAAATAATATAAACCAAATCTCTTCAAACTTAAAAAATAATTTAATTATATAAAAATAATTATTTATTTCAATATGTGAAAAATAAAATAAAATTACAAATGTTGAACATTACACAACCATAACGGGAAGTATTGTTTTAAAATTAAAAAAAAAAAAAACAGAAACTTCTTAGCCTGTCTACAGGAATACTTATTTATAAATTTGTTTTAACTAGAAAAGCGTCTTTGGGTGTTCAGTTGCATTAAACCTACGATGTGCGTAACTATAAATGATATGGACATTTTTTTAACCGCACCAAAAATTTTACGGAGCTATATAATAAAATTGATAGCCCTCTTTTATGTACCACAAATGAGGTAATTATTCTAAATTACACCAACACAAAACCACCGCCTTAACAATGTTGCTAGAGTTAATATTTGTATTAATAGTAAACTAATTAATACAATAAGGTATTAACTAGATATAATTTATATTATGACACGTCAAGAAAGATCAAAATGCAATTTATCTCCATATTTTTATGGAATTAACAAGAATTGTAATTTTCTAATTTAAAGTATGATAATTGAATTCATTGAATTTTATGAATAAATAAATGCAATACAGCAAAGGAACATTAAATTTATAATGAGACATGAAATAAATTTTTTTTTTTTGGTATAATCGCTTCATAATGTGTTTTAAAACCGTTGACTAAATTAGTTAAGTATATTTGAAAATAGATATGGCCGCTTGGTAAAGCTAAAGTATTTTGAGCGTCGAATTGAAGGTTAAGAGTTAATAAAGCATAAGTACAGTTAATATTACAGACATACTTAGATAAGATTTGCTATTTTATGAACCAAACAAAAATTCCTTAAAACGAAATTGTAATTTTTAAAGGCGCAGATAATCTTTTAGCTGAACAGTTCACATTGTTTGGGTATCATTCTTCATATATATTGCAATGAGCATTAGAAAATGTTCTGTTTTTAATATATAAGCCAAACATTATGCATTTTTATATAATATATTAATTAAGCAAAAGTATGCCATGAAATCAAGTCATAATTTGTTTTACATTTTAATGATCATCCAAATTAATAATTTAACTTCTTCTAGGTGTTTGCTCCTTATGTAAATGAAAAAAAATATTAGAAATATCTGCTTTGGTAAATTTAAATATTTTAAATTAGTTACTATTGGTCTTTTAGTATTAAAATTTTTGCTATAACAATAAATATTTACAAATTTTGATATGAATTTCAGCCAATAGCAAAATAATATGTAAGATACATTCCACTGCCGTTATATAGTTGGGACCACGTTTATGTTTGTCAGTAACGCTTGATATTTGGTATCTTAAGAATGATGACCTCTATGTGTCTCTGAAATAAGAAGTTAAACTGTATTCAAGTTTTGCTTATAACATATTATTATACATAGCAGTACATTTTGAATAATTCTTTACAGGCAAATAGATTTTTTTGTTAAGAATAATATATCATTGGTGTAACACACAATACATTAAATTAATAGAACGTGAAGTCATTAATGACGTGCATTATTTATGTTTTCACTTACTTTTTGCTGTTCCGGTTTGGTGTACTGTGGTTTGACTGGTGTGAACTATCACTGAAGTCTGAACTAGAACTCCTTATGTCACCTTCCATCTGAAAATAAATTGAAAATTTTAATACATTCACTATTAATATAACATCTTTTAACATTGGTTACTTTCCCATTTTCGTCATTTCCCAAAGTCATATATTCTATGTAACTTTAAAGATTTAAAGAAGTTACATTTAAATCCATTCAGTTGCTACAAAATGTTCAGAAGAGTGTGAGCAGTTTTGTTCTGAATTCATTTTCTTGGATTATGAAAGGAAATCTTGCGAGTATACATTATTTTTTACGAGAAATATTTTTAAATAATAATTTAGGGAGCTACTAACTTATTTATTATTATCAATAAATAGATGTTTTTGCTTCAAGCCATGAACAAGAAATTGCAAAGTAATAAATTGGATTGGACCTGGTATATAACCATTAACTTAAAAGATCCTCTAGTTAGTATCAAACCAGTAAGAAAATGTGTAATATAGAATTTCTAATACGTTTTAATGACAACAAATTATCACATTCCAACATATACCATTTGTTTTTTTTATATCTGGCAACTTTTAAGATATATTAATATACTGCACTTTTAAAATAATAAGAACCAGGTTTCATTAGGTTCTAACTATTACCCAATAACAAAGACACATATAAATTTTGAGGGTGTTTTATTATTTTTCATCATTAAAAAATTTAATAGAAAATGTTACTGTATATATGAACAGTATTCTGACCACTAACTTTGTGCCTGACTTAACTGACGAGTTAAATTTTAAAATCCAGCAATAATAAAAATACTTAAATTAAAAATACTATTCAAGTACACATGTATACGTAGTTGTTTTTGATGTAAAAGTTTCCATAACTTAAATATTTATATACAAACCTTCCCAGCATTGATAGCTTTATAGGCTACTTGTAGTATAAGCCATGTCCAGACCATATGTAAAGCCAGTAGCAGACACAGTAACGAGTTGAAGATGTAGTAGGCAGCGAACATTGGTAGTAACATGGGGGCACGAATCGATGTACTGCAAAATAAAAGACTGTACTGTAGATAGTGGTCCAACCAAACAAGATTTTTTTTGTAAATAGAAACTGGCACTGGTTGTCTGGTGGTTTTATTAGTATCTGCCCTTTTTCAGCTGTTATAAAATAAAAAATACAATGGTATATATAGAGAAAAAGGTTTAGAAGTTTTAACAATATTATTATTTAAAATATTTGAATGTAATATTTTGAAACACCCAATAGTACAAAGAAGTATAATATAATTAAGATGTACGCGGACAAATTAATATTTATTGTTAAAAATATGTAACATCAATAGTATCAGAAGAAGCTTAATCTATAAAAACTACGACGGTGTCTTTGATAACTCACAAAACCCCATATTGAGTATTTGAAGGTCATTTTAAGAATGTCTAATATCACTTGTTTATAAATTTCTAGTGGCCCACTCTAAATGCAATCGCATAAAATAGATATATTTCTATATAATTTATTGAATTATAATTTATTTTTTAACATTTATCATAATTCCTTTCGAACTTATTATTTAATATTATTGATTTGAAAAGCCAATTCGTTGTACGAAACCCACGTGTGGGTTTAAAATTTTATGGAAGAATAATAGTGTGTGAGATGGGAAGTGTGATCTTAAGACCGGTATAAATTCAAATCCTCTAAGTCTCATAAAATCTGATCATTATTCACAAGAGTCCAGTGAAATAAAAAAGTTGATTCAATTAAAACATGAATATATTCAGCTTCAATCATCAAGTTACTTAAAAAACAAGGAAACCTCACATTGTTTTGAAAGAGGTGTTCTCTGTTTAGAAGAATTATTAGTCAGGTATAACGATGGCTAAAAAAAATGCACTAGTAACATGCCGGTAGACAGAGATTCTTTTTAAAATTATCGGCGGTTAGATGAGCCTATTCATTTCTCTCAAAAACGTCAACAAACAGGAAAAAAACTCATAGTGAGTTTTGTAAGTTTCAAGAAGGAAGTTGCTCGCTGAAATCATCAGTAACGATAATTTTGAGCATCATCTTACAGACGTGATTACAAGAACGCCCGCCAGGGGTACACTTTATTATAATCACAGTGCCTCTGCCCTCTAAAGCCAAAAAAATATGAATTTTCAAAGCGAAATATATTTTTAAATCAATCATGAAATCATCACAACCATTAACAGTAGAATAAATTAGATTCAACATCTAGAAAGACTTCTGAAATTTTCTAACGGAGAAAGCTCCGGTAGGAAATTATGGCCACTGATTTTGCAACCTATTCAGAATATATTAATTATATCTACAAACAATAATATTAACAAACCTTTGTTAGTGAAAGAAGAATGCACTGAGAAGGGAAAGCTGATTTTTATTTGTCACTTTCTACCCTCTATATTATATATTTTTCTGTCACGTCAAAAAATATGCTTAAATTTGCAACCCAAAATATCCACAAAGAAAAGTACAACCATTCGTTTGAGTATGTGCTATTGTGTTAAGTAAATTTGATACTCCGTGATTTTTTTTTTTAATATTTTAATGTTTGTTTTTCAGAAGAAATATTAAATGATATTTCTATATTCTATTAATTCCATCGTATATAACTTTACAAAACCTAAATCACATTAAGCTTCATGACTATGAAGCACAGGTTGAACCAGCGAAAATATCGTCGTTATAAAACGCAACCCCACCAACTGTTCACTGCATGACAGCGTCCCACACGCGGTAGTAGCTATGTCCAGACATACAAAGGCGTTTGTCTTTTATTCAGACAATCAACAAAACCCACTGGAAAGAATGGTCACAGCAACAAGAGCAACCAGTCAGCAAATAGAAGACTACAATCTAAAAATGGCAATCCACTCCAGAGACACCGACACCATCAACGGAATATCATCAGGTCCTTCAGCCCAACAGAACCAAAACCAAACATGCAGCCTTAAGCAGCAATATTTAAATTTATTATTGTAAATGTAACTGAGAGCTATTTAAGAAAAATATTGTTAATATTTTTTATGAAGTCTAACAAAGGCATAGACCCTACAGTTCATGGAGAATTAATAAATAAATATATATTAAAAAAAAAAACGAAAGAATTGTTAGGATTTTGCTTCAAACGTTTCGAAAATATGAAAATGTTCAATATGTTATTCACAACCGGTTGTATATTTACCTCCAAATGATATAGAACGGATATATTCCTAATCTGGTCATAATCCACAGCGCTGTAAACACGGTGAATATGGCGTCACATAGCTTCTGATAGTTAGCGTATTTCGCAGCCTTAGCAGCCTGAGGAATGAATATAATAAATTAAATGATTATAATACAATCAATAATTTCCCATAGGCTCATAGAAATGCATACTTGACTAACATCGTATAATATTCGTTTGAAAATTCTAATACTGCAATAAAATTGCATATATTTCACTATTAATCACTTGCATCCTTAAGTAATTAATAATAGCTCACATCTGTCTCTTGGTATCCAACTGAGCTTATACTAACTAACACATAAATGCGATCTTTGTAAATTAATATAAGATATTGATAAAAATATTCACCTTCTTACTCACCTCTAAGAATATATCAGCACAATCGTGTAGGAGCAGCACCAGTGTGCCAATCCGATGAAGGTTGCACACCCAGCTGAAAGACAGCAGTAAGATGGTGGCGATGTGGTGGACGAACATCTGCCAGAAATCCTTACGACGAACATCCCAGAACTGAGATATGGTGAGAGACCAATAGAATGCTGCCGATATCATGTAATACCACCATATATCCGGAGTCAGGCCCTGGAATATGAAAAAAATGTACGATGAACCTAATATATACATAACGATTTTTTTAACCAATACTTAACACACAAATAAATGCTCCATTGGCAATTTAAAATCCCATATAATATAAAAAGAAACTGCTCTAAAAATATATTTTTTTTACAAAATCAGCTCACCTGGTGGGGATAACCGATGTAACACTGATCGATGTCCCATAGCCATTCCTTGTCCCATAGAATGAAAATTCCGTAAGAAAAATTGTACAAATAAAATGTGCACCGCCACATGTTCTCGCAAAACTTTACAAGGGTAGAAGGCTTATCCTGGCTCCTCCTCAATCTCCACCATCTTTCCACCTGCCTCTCTGACATGTCCAACTGCTTCGCTAGAGCACATATCTGAAATAACAGCATCCTTTCTCTACACTCGGAAATATGTTTTAAAGTTGTAATAACAGTTTAAAAATGCATGCAAATGTTATATACATATGGTAAATATTTAGCCGAAAGCGCTGACTTTGTTAGGTGTAAAAGTAAATTATTCTCTGTTCGAAGCTGAGTTTTTCATCTTTAAAACAATAAATGCAGAAGCCTCGCCAAGTTTATTACTAAACAGTTAGAAATGTACAAACTAATTACTCAACGAAAACTCAGCTTTTGTATAGAAAGTTTGAAATAAATATATTTTTTTTTACATGGTGGCTATTTGAAATGAAAAAAAGTTATACGTATTATTTAAGTTTAAGTCACATAAAAAAAACTACAGCTATAATTTAATTTTTTTTAAAAGCATTTGTATTAAAGCTCTAACAAGCTCTAATTATTAGGTAAATAGACACGTTAAATCCTGTAATACGTTTAATAACAAAAAAATACACATATTGTTATAAAAACTTTTGCCTTTAAAAGTTTTCCTTTCTGCTTATATAAAATGAACGTTTAAAAAGTTATACATGAATGTATTAAATAAAATGGGTCGGAAAATTATAAGCATTTCGTTTGATTTAATCGTTACATTCTGTATCATCTATTTTTGTCATATATTTCATATACTTAACAATTTATAAAATGATATGAGTCATAATAATCACAAATATAGAATAGGATCATATAATAACTCCTAATTCATATCAAAACCAGCCAGCAACAATAGACAGGCCCGAAGCTCTATAAAAATAATTAGAAAGCCGTGTCGGTTTACCAGCAATACTATTTCTTTGACTGTTTGATTGATGTTAATTTTCATATAGCGTTTATGAGTTAGCTATTGTAATTTGTATGCCCAAAATTTAGGTCATCTGCCTTCAAACAGCATTACATTATAGATGTAGGGAATATTGAATCTAATAGAATTGTGGTATTTATAGTAATCAATTCATTTATATGAGTTATTGATTTTAATGTACTTACTGTTATCATCTATACTTCATTGTATAGATCTTATAGTGATAAACCTGGATACACCATCGTTTCCTTATTCCAATGTAACATTTATGTTTAATGAGTCATACAAATACTTAGATTTACAAATAGTTTAGATAATTTTTAATCTTCTCTTAGTGTTTTGGCTTGTCATTTATTATTCTTCAAACACGCTACAAGCTACCAAAGTTGATGAATAAAGTACTTAAAGTACTAACAACTGTCTGTATTAAGTTGAAAACTTGTAGGGCAGCCCAAAAGTTTTAGGCTTTGTAATAATATTTCGAAGTTTGTAATTTTTTTGTTTATATCTAAATAAATGCCTTAGATTTGTATTATAATGTCGACTTGCTCGGAAAGAATGAACTAACGTCTTTGAAAACTATCGGGAACAAGTAAACGGTCAATACAACGAATAAAGAAAATTATTTCTATCACATTTAATAACTATACAAATGTCAAAGTTAAGGTTATGTAAAGTCGCTCTGACACACTAAACAGTGTGATTAATTTTTGCATACAAAATCAATGCTGACGAAATCAAGAACTAACTTTAGTTTAAAATACATTTTGAAAGGATTTCTTATACGATTAACACATTATTGTTATCTTATATACAATGCGGTCCGGGATTATCGTTAGAGGGTCAACACGTTTCTACAGTTCTGTAAAATGCTGCGGTTATTTGGATAACGTAGGTTGTACTCCTTCCTAAGTTGGAATAGTTGATAGAATATCACGTTTGAATTGGCCTTTCCTCGTTTATGATTTTAATAAAACCTTTTGTCAAAGTTAGGTGTAAGCGTCAAAGAGGCTGAAGCTAAAGTTCGGGCTCGCGCTGTAGGCTGATTCGTCTTTATTTAAGCAGCCCTAGTAAATTCCTTTCAAACTTGGTTAGGTAGAGAGAGGACCTTGAATGTCGGAGGAGAGTATTTAAAGTATTTAAATAAGGGCCTCTTACACCTACACCTGGGTCGCATGTCCCAGGCACTGTTAAAGCTCCTCTCCCAACAACGTGATGGACCTGGTATCCGCACACTGAAGCCATTTAATGCCGAGATTTTTTTCTCTATCCGACTAATAACACTTTAATAATAAAACATCATTCGACTTCTAAAGATCAGAAAGTAAATGTTACGTCACAATAATCTTATATATAATTTACATGACATATTATTGGATAAAAAAAAATATAAGTCTGTGTGTTATCATATTAATAATTCTTATAGAATTTAATGATAAAATAAATTCTTCGACGATGTGACTAACGATAAAATTGATAATTTTCGTGTTGGTCATAAATGTTTTTTAACTAAAACAAAATAAGGTATGTACAATTAAAATAACTTGGCATTTTTTTTTTATTTTACATGTAATTAATTGAATTCTTAAACACTCAATTCTTACACTGCATATAAATAAAAATGACTTCGCCTTGCATGTCTTTATCTATTCGCAATTAGCAGATTCTATGCGACTGGCATTTTCTCATAAAAGGAACATTTACCAAGAACACGAGGCGGGCTGACTCATATCTAATTATACGAATACCATTTAAAAATGGCACAAATACATTATATCTTATCAGAAATAATTGAAATTGTATAGGTGTCGGGACGCCTAATCCTTATCAATAGCGTGGAGCAAATCTGATAACAGAAATCCCTATCAGTAAAGGTTCAAGTCTGGGTATTAAAATATCATAATTCACTTGGAAACAAGGCAAATAAATTTCTTATATTATATATTTATATACTTTTAAAGCTCTTAAAATACTTTTCAGTTCTTAAAAAAATAATCATTATAATTTCAAAAGCCTTCTTACCCATATAGTATTCTTTATAAGGACTAAGCAGAGAAAATCTAAGGCCGTAAAATTTCAGGTGCTTACGAAACTAGGTCGGAATTCAAGGTCTGTTATATTGTAACGTACGTAGGCCATAATTGGATGTTCAATGGACGCTCATTGTACTAATGACCTGATAAAGAACCTATTCCATATTGTATTCTTAAAATTGTTCCATAAATATAACTAATTTTAGACGTTTCACTCTCCTCTAAAATATTCTGTGATAAATTTGAATGTATTATTATTTATTTATGATTTTGGGACTAAACCTACATTCCAATAACTATTTTAGTATAGGTTTATTTCCATTAGAATTAAAGAGGGTGACGTAGAACTAGTATGAATTCTATATTAAGATATTGTTCAATTTAAACCAATGAATTGATGTGATAATCGATATACATTCACAAGACCTGCTACCGCAGTGCGGTTGCGGAATTCTACATCTATATGATGGCTATTACTGGTTTATAATGAAAATAAATAAAAACTCCTATCTGCTTTAATTTCGCACAATTTGATGAATACATTTATATACTGGGTAGTCATAAACGTAAAATGAAATCATCTTCACGTAACTATAGTATCTTTATTGAAAAAAAATTATAAAAGAGGACTATAGGAAAATAATCAACGATTACTTTTATTAAAAGTACATATATAGGGTATACTTGCTAATAAATATACAAGACATTCTAATATTATCAAGGGGTATAAATGAAACAACAACATTAGTCGGTAAGAATATTCAATTTTGAAGCATCTAAGAGATAAAAAAAAAATAAGAGTATGGAAGTGAAACTAACATTTACATAACTACCATTCAACGAAATATAGTTGTTCTAAAATTGTACCTAGATACGTATTTTTCGCAGTCGAAGTAGTCATTCAATTCAGGAAACCGGTCAAGGTCGCAAACAATTCAGTCACTCCTTAGCAGATTACGCTATCTTTATATTTTAATGACGCGGAATTATCACAACGGATGAAACGTGTTGGGTTACGGCTGTAAACAGTCCGTTGAAACCCCATTAGTGCGGTAAACATTGAGAAATGAGCGCTCAGATAAAAGTGAGTATGCTGATGATGTCTGCCACATACATTGAGAAATTTCTAACGCGAATGTTACGAAAAACACCTTATCACTGTTTCTTTAAAAAGTTTTTGATATGGGGGTGAGGATCACTTATATTATTTATTATACTATTTGTGACAATTATTTAAGTTAGATATAATAAGTTATATAAAAATCTGGAATAATTCACGATAGATTTCTAAATACGAGTCATTCATTCATTCGACTGGAAGACAAACGAGTTTCCTTCGGCATGCAACCAAAAAAAAATCCAAATGCTTTGAAAGAAAGGTCTCCTTCTATTTATAATAAATCCTGATCAAAGTCGATGTCTTAAGCTAGACTCCGAGGCCAATTTGACCTGTGAATAAATTGGGCAGATCTGCATGTGCAAAACATACTTTTCTCCAAGAAATTCAAAATGTTTGCAAGCTGGACAACTCATGAACTCTAATTGCTAGGATACATAAGGAATGCTTTTTATTGAGTCCAAAGAGAACAATTTCAGTCGGCACTAAAGAAAAAAAGACGAACAGATTTTACCCAAAGGTTTTACCTTCCTATACACGAAAACATTCTGAAACGCTGCAATGGGGGCAAGCAGTAGCGGCTTATATGTGAGGAAAATGAAAATGCCTTACGTATCTTAAATTTACATATACAATATTTAATTGTAATTCAGATATTAATTTTTAACAGTGATTAGAAGTTTATTGAGAAAATCTTATATATATTACCAACGTGCAAAAAATAAACCAGAAAGAAGGGTAAAAAGCCAAAAGATTATTCAATGTTTCCAATATATATTATAATTATATTTGATTTTTCTAGTGATGTGTAGGGGCAACTTCAACTAAAATATGGCATTTCGAATTAGTATGCCTTTAAGTTGTTTGCTTTAATCTATTGTTTATAATTATATATAGCTTGTATTTGCAAGGCTGTTTGCAGCATCATGGCTAAAATGTTATTGCATTAGCAAGGTTGTATTATTTAATGATGATAGTTTGAACATTAATGACTGACTTTTGTCGGAGGCTTGGATCGCATAATTATATCTGAAGAATAATGTGTGACGTTGAAAACTGTCAAATTTAAGAAGATTTTTTAATCTATTTCATTGATTTTCAGTTATTACAATTTAGTCATAGTAAATTTGAGACGAATCCAATCTTAATGCTGTACAAATAAACCTCATACCATCCCAAGAAAAACTCATGAAATTTATTTAAATAATGCGGGAAGTGTAAATTTTGTTAGGAGGCTCTTGACCTAGTATTATGTCAACAAAAACAAAAAAAAATAGCGCAAAAAGACGATTCAAACTAATTTTAATTATTTGATTATTATTATTTAAAAAATGTAACCGCACATTTTTATTGCCTTATCTATCCTAGAGCCAATCTCACCAAGAGGAAATTCCTTAATATTAAACACGACATTTATTTGTATAAACAATTTAAAAACTGCATTGTTTCATTTTCATTCCATACAATGTACCTGTACGTATGAAAACAATATACAGTGTTATTTAAAAATAAAATTTTGAAAAAAATTGCCTCATTAAATTACCATGGCTATAGTATGCAACAGTTTGCGAGCTCTCGTTCATTAATATTTTTATCGTAACACATACAATATAATTTTTTTACTTTGTATTCATTCTGATACATTTTTAAACAATGGGTCTGATATTTTGAGCACAATATGAACTAAGAATTCAATGGTTTGTTGAAATGTCAATTGTTATCATCAAGAGCCTATTAAAGTTATTGAAAATGATTGTCACAATTGTTGATGTATTCGAAGACATGGTAGTACAGAAGTTAAGCTTCTATATAAATATGTAAACATTTTATGGCGGAGCTTGACCATTTAGCTCCAACTCTACGTATGTATGTGCTATATTAAAAACGTTTTACTATAATATGCATAATAAGGCTCGCGAATCATTGTCTTAACTGAAAATATACGAGTAAATTAGATAATGAATATCATTTTTTATATCGTGTAGTATTATTTTTATTGCTTTATTATCACAAGGAAATACTACGTTGAAACTATATACTATCATTTGTCTTTCTGTCACTACCAATGTCTTAACGGACGGTACCATTAAATTAATTGATATGATTAAAAAATATAGTACACTCCATTCTTCTTAAAATATTCACATAAATATTGAGGTCAATTTAGTTCGAACACAATAATATTAATTCAAATATTTTTATGTTAATTAACGTGCTGTAATAAACTAGTTAAAGTCGTTCTGTAAATGTAATATTTAAATACTATAGAGAATTAATATTTTCAAGATCATGAAATGGATATTATTTAGTTTATCTCAAACTTAGTAATCCTTATAATCTGGTTGCTATTTTATTATTTCACATTCATTTGAAATTCTTCTTCATTTTAAGTATATCTTTATACACTTAATTTTTTTTAAAAAGTTTGGGATTTAAACTTTTCATCTAACATTTTAATCTTTTCTTTTGTGTTCAAATAAAAACAAATAAATAACACTAATTACCAATTTTGAATAGCAAAACCGAAATCAAACTAACAAATAACTTTGCTAGTCTCAAATTTATATATTAATACATTTTTGACTTCGATTTAAAACACCGAAAACGGATAAGATACAGTTAATTAAGTTTTTTTTATAAAATATTTTACATGTACGGAAAAAATCAAATTATTTGTAGCATGAGTATGAGATAGTTAGTCTCAGATGTGTTTTTCGTGCGGGTATAAAACATAGCACAGCTATTAATAAAATAAGGTGCGCTTATACGCTTAATGAACTTCTACTTCCACAATATAATGCATGCAAAATTTCACAAGTCCGTGACTTTGTTGCCATAAAAAGTAGGTAAAAAGCTTTCATCTTTCCAACTCAACAACGCCTGACTCGACTGAAAAGATTACCTTGTTTTTGTTAACCTTATATAATGAACTATGTATTTCAGCAATAACCGTTAAACAAAAGAATACAAAATTCTGAAAAATTTTCCGGAAGAGTTACATGACTTCAACCAATCGTCTTCTTGATAGTAAATGACGCTGACGAGAGGCTCACGTTTGTTATTTTCGCTCGGATTGATGCAGTATATTAACAACAGAATTTAACTATGTATTTTAAAGCTAACTTTTCTTAACACATTTATTTTTTCTAATTAAAAACTATCGCAGATTCCAAATGTTTTCTCACATACATTTTTAAAATTGTTTCTTAGAAGACTATACGCTTAAATAAACCAGCGTTCACCTAAAAATTATAAGACGTTATAAAAAAAAAACGATTTTTTTATGGAAAACCATCGCATTCGCAGGACATTTATAAAAAACTCGCCACCGCATATAATTTACATCGACTTGAAGAAATAATATCTCATACATTAATTTAAAAGTACCTTTCGTTTATAAAAAGTTTGCTTTAGTTCATAATTGACAAAAAATTGGAAACATTTTATTTATATTTCGCGAATGCGTCTCCAATACCGATGTCACAGAAGGGACAGATCATTAGATTTTATTTATTATCATATTCAATGATAAAAAAAAAAAATCAAACGGTCTAATGTTCAAAACTCATAAAAATAGCTTAGCAACAACATTTAGTGATAAATAATCGCCGTTAGCATACAAGAAAAAATAATAATAGAGTTATATAACAATTGTATGCCAAATATACTTTTGGATTCAGTTTTCAACTTTTATTCGCACTAATGAACCACTTCCCAATAAAGCCGGTCACAGATTCTTCTTCATTTTAATGAACAATAGTGCTACAGTAATTAAAAATTCTAAAGTTACTCATTCATGCAAAACCTAACCCAGCTTTTTAAATGGAATTATTTTTCAGCTACATACAATGGCGATATAAGGCATAATATAGTTATCTGACAAATCTCTAAAATACTACTAATAAGAGACAAAACGCAGGGAAGCGCTGGTATACAAAAACATTGTATGCGTTCATTCCATCAACACAACGGACCTGATAATTCGACCGTAACTTAACAGAACTGGTTAGATGATTTCACTTTGTATAAAACATTATAAAATCAATTGAACAGACCAATACGGGATCGCCTCAAGAAATCTCTAACACATTATTATATGGACACTTTTTATATTGGTAACAATGGAAGTTCATTAAGAAATTAAGGGAACATTCAACACACCCCTCTCAATAATTGTAAGGTTAACTTTAATCGTAAATACTTAGTGACCCCTTCATTGAATAGAAAGTTTAAAGGTTAAAAAACGTTTCATTGACTTTAGCTTGTGCATTTTCTTTTTCACAAAAATATACTACGTCCAACAACATGAACAATTAAAATATATTAATTTACTATAAAATTTTTTACTCTAATTACTGATGTTAAAAAAAAATGTAATTATTGATTTTTCGTTGTATGCGCTCTTTAAGTTGAAGTGACCTAAATTAACATCATTGATTATCAAGTTATCTAGATATGTTGATAACAAAGTAGAATTGATCGTTCAAAGTAACTTCAAATCATGTTCTATATATAAGTGAAGCAGAATGTAAATTGTTAAATTATTAAGGCCCATCTAAATATTTTGTAATATCTATTAACAAAACAAAACTGCTTAAAACATAGAACGAAACTAATTGTTGAATCAAAGCCTCAAATTGGTGCTATCATGCAATTAAATTCATCTTATATAAAATTAACTTAGTAATAAAAATTACGTCAGATAATCATAAGTGAATATGTGTTGAAATAAAACGAGGTAATGCAATAATTACTATGGTAAACATGATCAGTTGTATTCTTGTCTCATATTGTTTTAACACAGAGACGTTAAGTGCTAATTATTGTCTCATGCCAACCTATTTCTTTTTAAATTACTTTATTCTCAAACACAGTACTGTAACTGGTGAGCATGCAGTTTTAATAGTAATGCAACAAAAACTCAGCAGTGTTTATACACTATATAATTAATTGTGTGTCATTATAAATATAAAGCATTATATCTAAGTGTGAGTGAGATTACCTCATCCTTGCTCAAAAACAACTGAAACGAAAGGAAGCACAATTAGAGGGTTAACTATCCATTAAACACAAACTAATTAATGACAACACATCATTCTTAATGACAACTGCTGACTTAGTAAAAAAATTATTTCTAAATCACATTTAGTAAAGCGACCAATGTGATTAGAAATTGGATGGCTACTTTTATTAATTACCATAAAATTATTTTATTGCTATAAATATAAAATACATATATGTATAAAAACACTAAAAAAAAAACACACACGCACACTTCAAACTGACACACATGCATGTCTATATGAATACCATCGTCTTATTACAAAAATGCTGGAACATTTATTAAGATTCTTTAAACTCATTATGGTAATGTTATGCAGACTTATTCATTATTACTTATTATTTTTATGTTAGGAAAATAACCCAAACTACACACAGCCACACATAAACATATAACACATAAAATTAAAAACATCGAGATAATTAAGTAATACTTCAATAACTTAACAAACAAACATATAGAGTGATCACATTATAGATTGTTAAACAAATATGACACCTTAAACAGAGAATTATATATTTCTATATATCAATGAAATGTCAAGAACTCACCTGTTTATGTTTTATTTTGGGACAGTCAATGTATGCTAGTTCTAGTTTTGAATTATTTGGAGCTTTCTTTGGTCTTGTATTCTTAATTCCTAGGGACCTTCCGAATGGTGCAAACCAATATCTTAAAAAAATAAACTAATATTAATCATTTAATAAGGAAATAGTTGTAAAGTTGACAAAGAAATAATAACAATATGAGTTAATTTTAAAATTAAATTTATTTGAAAAAAAGTAACAGAATTGGTTCCTTTAATATAA
>DVQP01000490.1:0-22246 GCA_018231745.1 Danaus eresimus
CAACGTGAAGCAGGATATGAGAGCCAATGGACTTACCACCGAGGATGCCAAAGACTGTGCAAAGTGGAGGAGTGTGAGCAGGAAGGCAGACCCTAGGTAAAGCTGGGACAGGTGCCAGGAGGAAGAAGAAGATATATCCCGGTTTTCGAGTATTAATAATATGTCTAATTATGTTCCTAGATTATTTAAATAATTAATCATTAAATAAATAATGTATTTGACATTTGTTGTATATTGAACACCTCTTTCCGAATGTTCATCTGCAAGTGAATCTAACATTACACAATACTTGTTGGTCAATAGTCAGTGCCCTTGTACCTTGTTCTGCTGATGAAACCTTTAATTCAAAATTCTTTGTATTAAAACACATGTAGAATATTCTAGATCGGTTTGAAATACTTATTATAGTAACGGTTAAGAAATTTTTATAACGAAATTCACTAGATGGTGTGCATTTGTTTGTTTTATTAATTTAGTAACAAGATTACATCCACGGCTTCTCTCGTGAAAGATATTATAGAAATGAATAATATTGTTTAATAGATATAACCATTAAAAATAAGAATATAACCTTTTGTATTTAGAAAAGATTCAAAGTATAACATAGGAAGATACACAAACTTCACACTTACATTAAAGCATTCGAAATGTTAATTTTATAAAAAAAACTTGAGTTTTACCATAATTTTCTTATATCTGTAGTCGTGAAAATCTTGACACTAATTTAACTTCAACTAAACAATTTTGTTACTTGGTTAGTGTAAAAGAATCGGTACATATGTATACTGCATATTGTAACGTAAAAAATATACACTTAATATTATAAGGCTTTACACATATCAATTTTTTATGATAATTTTACTATTCGGTTATAAAAAGCAAATATACAACGTCACTATAAAACGATAATTTTGTAATACGTCTTACAATAGTATTAAATGAACGCCCCGGCGTGATACCAGCTGCTTGGACACGTAATCAGTGTATTGAGAGAAAGAAATAGACCACCCACATTGCTTGGATGGTATGATTTTGAAAAAATCTTAAATACTAAACAAGCAATGAAAGCTGAACATAGGAATTCGTGTCAGTCATTAAGCATCGGAACAACAATTGCGTGTGAAGGTTTGCTAACGCATTGACATGATTTGAGCAAGTCTAATACAAATAAACATCTTTTTAAGGAAAATTATGCTGAGACATTTTATTTATTAATTACTATTTATTCCTCAAGAGTTGCTGTTGTTATGAACTTATTATTAAAATATTATAAAAGCATTTTATTGGATTCTCAACAATATGTATAATTTAGAGAGTTTGTTAGTGTGAAATTTTTATATGAAAAGCTTATCCAAAAACTTAAGTAACTCTTATGGACAAACCGATCAAAGATAATATGAAGGGTTAACAATGGTGTTTCTATGTGTATCTTTTTCGTTAATTGTTTTAAGTAATTGTTTATATATTTTTTGTAATTCCTACTTTTAAATATTTTTTTAAGATACTTTTCACGTTCTCCAGTAGCAGTTTAAAAGTTTATATACTAACATTTATGTATCTATAATGTTATTTATCCTTTAAACATTTTAACTAAAAAAATCATTTTTTTTATGATAATTCTAATGGTAATAAAAAAAATTAATAATGTTGATCATAGAAATATGATAGTAGCATTAAATTTATTCTACACCATACCACTTCCTCTACCTATACTATTTCTGATTCTCAAATTTCATAATCTAAACCACAAGGTTTTGTTAGATTTAGATAAAGCCGCTTACTTCAGAATTTGAACCAGAATTTATCTGAACAGTGTAAATGCAGCCCAATACGACTTTCCCAATTATAATATTATTATCACAGAATTTAGTGAACACAATCATGTTAAATTAAATTAAGCGATCTCATCGGTTATTAGAATAATATAATGGGTATGTTTAATTGCGCTTGCCTAACTAGCGGCGTGAATTTGACCCAAAAAAATTTGCGGACGAGGCCGTCTTAGTGAACCACAATTGTAGGTTGACCCAGACTTTGGTTTACGGAAGTTAAATAGATTACTATTGTTTAATGTACTAGAAATGTCTTTCCTTACTCATTAAACGAAACAGAAGTATATTTTTATTTATAAATTGTCACTTTTCAATTGTGTATTTAGTTGAGAGAGTTAAATTATCAAGTACATATAACATATTAGTATTATATTAATGTCTATATAAATATGTAATGGGTTTAATGTTAACCGAACTGGTCCCAGGTATTGGTTGCAACATGTATGATAAGTCTACTCATTAACTATCTAGAACTAGCGAATTGCACGTTTCAATGGAAGCAATTTTGAGATATTACACCGATAATCAAGTATAAAAATAATTGAGAACAATATAAATGTACAAGTTAATAATTTCTGTGTGTGTATATTTGTTACACAATTACTCACAATTTTGAAAACGAATGTCAATAAACTCTGTATTTAGGTAGCTGACGTGCTGGATATAGTCTACTTCTCAGTCTATAAGAGAAAGATTTCATATTCGTCCGATACAAAAAGCATTTCGTCAAACATGCAAATATTTGCCAGTATTATTTCAAGTATCAAATGATTTGTTTAATTTTTTTATTGAATTGGCCCTAGTTGATTTTTGAAAGCATTTTATTAATCAATTGAAATTTTTTCCCTTCTTTAGACATCCTGAATTCAATAATCACCAGTTAATACTTATTATGCATGCGGTTAATTGATTACGGTTGGATTTCTATTAAAATCAATGAATATTTCGAACGTCTGAACCTATAAACATACCAAATGTGGAATTTTAAACGTAGCGTCGAATAATTCTTAACCCGTGTGGCGTACTTGAAATCTAACATGTACACGGTTTTCTAACTGTTTAGGAAAGTTGATGTTGGTCAATTATATGCTGTACTAGAATTTTTAATTGCTTTTTTTTGGTTGATTTAATATTCTTAGAGTTTCATACCAACACGATTTTTTAAGTTTATCCATATGTGATTAAACAATTTAATTTACAATTCAGCAGTACACAAATAGGCAGCTTTGTGCAGCGCCGCCCTCCGTATGTGTTGAGCTAATCATAAAATGTGCCTAACTCTATACTTTGTTTGTAAACAATTTCATAAATTTTTTCAAGTGAAGCCGGATAAAATTATTCAAAGAAAACAAATAATAATTTTTAAGATCTATGTTTGTAAATAACAATAAGTAAATCAAGAATTTTTTAACATATTTAATAATACAATCAAGGACGGTAGCGATAACTTTACCATAATTTTGGTTCTAAAAAACCTCTGTAATATAATCATATAATTACTATAATGAATAATTTTATTATCCTCATGTATAAATAAAAATAGCTTTCTTAATGAAATGCATTTAT
The DNA here is from genome assembly GCA_018231745.1 of Danaus eresimus. Taxonomy (NCBI): domain Eukaryota; kingdom Metazoa; phylum Arthropoda; class Insecta; order Lepidoptera; family Nymphalidae; genus Danaus; species Danaus eresimus. Next base: position 3,399 of record DVQP01000490.1, read on the forward strand.
TTGATAACAACTATATTAGAATATTAACTTAAAACCAGTTGTAAGACAAATAATAGCTTTATACGAAGGTTATTTTATATTCAAAACCAGTCATCACAGACGAATGAGAATAATGTTTAAAGATAACCGTTTTGCGAATATAACTTGCAAGGCTATATCATAAAGCTATATATATATGTTATTACCGCTACTTTGTTATTAGCGAGTTAGTATTGTAATAGGTCATTGGCAGGATGTTCGCGGATCCTATATGAATCAGACGTTTACCGAACTTCTTGTTCGCCACGTGACAAAGGAATTCCAAATTAAGTAATTTACTCATCATTCTGAGTTACTAAGCATTATATCAAGTTGAGTAAATATAATAACAAGTTAAAGTTATGTAAATGATATTACTAAATTATATGTAAGTTGAGATCAAGCATTCTAGTATCTGGCGACCTTCTTGTATGACATATCTGGTACCTTTTCAAGTAATTTGATATATTGACATGAAAATTCGGTGTCATAGTCGTTATTATTAGCATTACAACTTAACAACTTGTAATGGGAATGATTTATACGGTTTGACATCAGCCGCTGTATGTAATGGGCATGCATCGTTTATGTATTGGTTGTTTTAATTGAAGTATTTTATGAGTATGTGCATGTAGTCTTAAAACTTTTAAGATGTTTAAAGTTTTCTTAAAACACGAAAAAGGTTAATGATAAAATCTTCATTATTGTTGCAGATAGTATCATTTTAATTCGTTTCCTGTGCTTGTAAATTTATCGTTATGTATTGTTGTTAATAGGTCAGCTGATATTTGAAATGCCAAATCCAGTTGGATTTGGCATTAATGTATCTACTTCCGTTCTGATTTCTAAAGAAATCATTGTGACTCATTTTGTTTTACTTAATCTAAAATTTACTGTTAAATATAATATCAAACAGTGAAAGTTAACTTTAGAGTAATTGATAAGGAAGTTCTAATAATCTGTTACGCGCATATAAATTGCTAATAATTTATTGCAAGGCACTCAAATGGGCAAGCTTACGCAATGTAACAATGCAGACGATGCAACTTACGTTATGCGGGCAACATTATATCCATCAGTAAAAATTACGCTAATTCGACACGAGGTTCAATTGGTGGGCAATCCGTCCTTGCATTCACCACAAGGCACTTCGCCCACATTATCACCAAATATCATCTCACATCGTACAAACTCTAGACGTAATGAGAAAAACACTCACCTTAGTCGCTGCTCATCTCACGTATCCAAAGGAATTATTGTTAATTCATTCGATAACATTTAAGGTTAATGTTTACGGGGCGAAAGCGTCTGAACGCGGAAGTAAGCGGCGTCGGAGGCGGTCGACTCGCTCGCGGTTGATGTGCGACTCAGCGGGTAGAGTTTCTCCGATGGAGCTGTCGCTTGGAGAAAGTTACGGCCCTGGAGAACCCGCGGCGGTTGGCGGATGCTTTGGTGGGGACGTGACGTATAGCAGCTGGGCTTCTTGGCAGTTCAGGTCACCGGTCATATAGCTGTGAACCTGTCATGATGAATTATAATAGGAAATCAGGTTTAATTAATCTAAAACAACTTAGACCATTGTGACATCCATATTTGTATCAAATATAACACCAACGTATACTTTAAGAAAATATTGAAGACGTTTTTAAAACAAAAAAAATATAAGGCATAAAAAAATCTACTAATTATTCACTTGAATGTAAATTAAAAAAATATATAACAATTTTAAGTAATGTAAATTCAGAAACATTAAAACTGATGTGTTAAACTAATATACTTTGTAAGTAATTATTTAAACGAGCGACGAACCCTAAAAAGTTCCCTTTAGTTCAAATGTGAACATGGTTAACTGAAATGAATACAAATGTCCTGTGTACAAGACATAATAATTTAACCAATTAAAATTTTCCCACGGAACCAATTCTAGAAGAATTTGAATCCCTGTCGAGATGCGAATGTTGATAGTAAAACAGAAATGTTGTTATGTCATTAGACAGACGCTCTTAGACACTTGATTGATGTTCTTGTTTAGATAGTATTGTATGAGAGTATTGAAAGTAACGAATTAAACACAAATTCAATGTACCTACATACATCTATATAATATAGAACATAATCAATATATATTGATTTATTTACACCTATGAAACTAATGTCTTGCTGCGGCTTCGTCTGGCTAATTAGATGTTGTGGTTTTATTGAATGTTTTTATTCTAATATTCCTTCTGATATATAAACTTTCATAAACATCTGTTTAGCTACTTATTCGTAACCATTCATACAGTTGACAAGATTTTTATATACATAGCAAATAGTATTCATAAAAACAATCTGAAATGATATTTCAGCTGCTCTTAAATAGGGAGTTAATAGAAAAGGATAAATCTCTTGAATTGATTACAAAAATATTTACTTATATATGAAAAAAACACATCATGTGTCCAATCATCGGAGTCATAAAAATTATTAATGTGGTAGTTTGTTAATACAAACAGCGACAAAAGGGGAACTTTGGCGTTTTACATCTACGATGACATCTCGACCATACGAAATTACAGGCACGGATTTATAGTAATATTTATCTTTAATAATGTAAGTTGATAAGTAAATTTATTTATTTATAATAAGGATGTGAATATTTTGTTAATATAGCTTCAGGATTTTTCATAATAATCATATGAAATTTTGATTTTGAAAATTTAGAAAAAAATATTTTAACTTGCTAAATTATATTCATCATCAAATTCTACCTAACTTGTTTACATTCCTGTAAATATATATATTGGGTACAGATAGTTTTTTTTATGATAATTTGAATTTTCATCTCAAAAAATATGTTATTTATTTATGCACTTTTGACCTTATGTGGCTAGCTACCAGCATCATCATTACTGAAAACCTTTTAAATACTTGCTGTCTTATTAGATAAAATCGTAATTTCTGAATCAAATCCAACCAATTAATTAAGCATAATTACAATTCGGGCCTGTTTCATCAGCCATCTGTTTATACAATTATCTGTTAAGAGGCCAGGCAGTGGCGCGCGCTGTTCTTCCTAAATGACTCCTTAACATCGGAACTTGTAGCAAATGGATTAGTTCAACGTCTGCATCCGATGGGACTGTATCCTTGGGAGCTGAACTTTATCATGGACACGTATACAAGTTATCAAATAAGTGAAGAAACTTGGGAGCAGCTTCGTTCAGTGACACAAGCTCAAAATGCGCCTGCGCAAAAACAAAGATGTCAGGCGAATGCGCGGGAAAGAGATAGGACCCAGAGGTTAGTATTACAACAAATTAAATTTTATTGTTATTAAATTATAATACAATATACAATATACCATAAGAAAGTGTAGAGTTTGAAAAGTACATCGTGTGCCTATAAGTTATAACATTCAATCGTATTTATAATTGAAAGAAGTATATATTTAAAATTTACATGTACCTAATTAAGATATAGTAGATTTCATTAATAGTTCAGTGCAATTTGGTTATTGTTATCAAAATATATTAAATATATAAGCAGTGTAAACATGGCCTTCACTACTCTTCGACATCTCATACCAACGGAACCTGCAGATCGCAAACTCAGCAAAATAGAGGTCCTCCGGCTAGCTGGCAGTTATATCACACACCTTGACAATCAACTGTATACCGGTAAGGAAAATATTTTATATACGGTCTAGAAAGCCTTTAAAAGCACAGCAAAATGTACGAATAGGCATATTTTTAATTTGAAATAAATGTCGTTAACAAGTTAACCATTGTAGAATATAAAAGATTATGCTATTTATGTAATATCAAATATAAATAAAATATTTTGGCCTTTTTTTAATTAAACATCCGTTTTTAAAACAAAATATATACGCAAAAAGGCACGTAATTAGATCTATTTTCTAAAATATTATCGCGTGTTCTTTACAACTTCCAAATCAGCCAGTCATTTATGTTTTGTCTCAGTTTTAGTTAAAATCAAATAAGTGTTTTTCTTTTGTTGAATATATGAGAAACTATTTTTTTTTAAATCTCTCCAAACAGAACGTTTACTGTTTGTATTCAAAAGAAATTTCAAAGACAAGCTGAGCTAGTGATGTCATCTGATAAATGCAATGCTGTTATTGCTAACTCGCTTTGTTACATCCTCACATACTAATCAGTTAATACGCACTAGAAATCATAATCAATCCTTTGTTAATTGCCGCCAAAGAAATATAAATATATTGCATTAAAATAAGTTAATAAAATACTGTTCGAAAACGACTTTAATATTAAAAGTGTGTTATATAGGCATTTCAATTAGGAATTTGTTGTAAGAAAAATATATTTAAATCACAATATGTGGCATTAGATGTAGATTATGATAGTTAGGAATATTTAGTTTGATCTCCAAAGGGGTAAACGAGGTGATACTATTTCCATGTGGTCGTAAAAGGAAGATAACTTCATTTTTGGATTTAATTTAAGCATTGTGATGAGCTATCCTTCTAACTTTTTTCATACTTAGATAGAAGTATGAAATATGTTACGTTATCTTTTTAATATCGTACAATTTTTTATTGCTTCTTTGTTTACGTCTTTTATGTTCAGTGAAAATATTCTCGGATTTAAGATTTATCGGAGTTGTAGTCCATGTGGTTACAGCATAAGAATTTGTGCTGTAATTAACTAAAAACTATTCTTTATGGAGATTTGTCAGTATTATGAGTTCTAAACATAGACATAATCTCGCCTATACACACATTTCGTAAATATAAAATTTAGTAATTTCGTAAATAGTAAACGAGGATTATATACATTTTGAAATAGAATAACGTATAGGATAAATTATTATATACTTTTTATATAAACGGTAGGTATATAAAATAATGAAAAAAAAAATATTAATAAAAATTAAAGTACATCTAGATTTAGGTCAAGTTTCTCACAAATTGCATGTTGTTAGCAAATACAATAGTGTTTAATTTATATAACATTGTAAATGAAAATATTTTTGGTAGACTTTAACCAGCGAGGTTTTCACAGGGGATATGGAACAGCCGTGTTTGAAAAAATCCGACACCGTATACAAAACATCTTTGTGTACGTTCTGTTGGTCAACTTTAAAAAAGAAGTGAGTTATCTATACACACAGACCTTATTTAACTTCCGCTCGTAGTTTTGTCAATAATTAAAAATAATAATTCTTTGATAAATAATGCTTTAAGTTGACTTGTGATAACATAAATATTTGGTTGTATACAATATGTCTCAATTGTTTCAGAAAATAGCTTCAAACGACAAAGATATTCACTGTTCTCATAAAATTAAGAAATGATTTGCAGATTTTTATTCCAGAGTCGCTTTGGACTCTGCATTTATTAAGTTATGCTAAGTCATTAAAATATTCTATTTACGATATAAATATGGAATTATTTTTAGATGTTTTGAAGAATCTATAACTATAAAAATAAATTATTTTATAGCTAAATGTTATTTTATTTTAGCTTTATTATTTTTAATGTTTATGTCTTTTAAACATACTTTTCATTTAAAAAGTACAATGTTGTCTTATTTTATTTAATTACATATTTTTATATGACTATTTAATCTATATATTTTGATAATTAGCTATCTTCGTAACTATTTTAAGTAATATTATTTTTAAGTAAAACAAAATGTTTCGAATAATTAAGAGATTAAAATATAAGTGGACATGTACTTTTATTATTAATTAAAAAAAAATGTTTATAGTTCAGCGTGCCAATGGTTTACTTGAAACTGCAGTCGGAGGAACTACTCATAAATTTTCAGGTTTTTTATTAGAAAACATTTATATTTCTAATACTATGTAATATTATTGGTCGTTACTCCCTATATAGCAAGAGAGAAACTACTAAAGACACAAATTAAATGAAAATTGCCAGTTAATACAATATAAAAACATTTAATTGATTTTCTAAAACAGATATTGGACGATGAAAGAAAACACGAAACATAAAATGGCACCGTTTATTAACAGTTGTATACTAAGCTTTGCTACACAAAGGTTATAAATTTTGTAAAGAAATAGTCACAACCAGTGCTATAATAATAGGTGGTTCAAATTGTTAAATGTACGCGGCAGTCAAGAGTATTACAATAATTTCGATGCTCAAAATTTTTATAAAAATTTTTGTACAAAATCTAATATAAATACTACTTATTTTATGTACAATCGTAACCAGACAACATTTATCATATACATTTCATTAATAAAATACAATACAAGTTTTTGAATACAATTAAAACTAATTATAGAAAAAATGACATCCATTTTATATTTGTAAGACAATTTTGAATTGTAACTCTTTAAGTACCTTCAAATTAAAATAAACATTCCTAAGATGTGCAAAGCGGGCGGATGTTGCTGTCACACCGTTATATATTTTGAAAATATCAATATTAAGTCAATAATTTTAAGTAAGACAGTTACTAGTAAGATGCGCTCTCATAAATCTCAACTAATTAAGTATATAAATTAACCTATAACATAGGTTATATTTACTGACTAGTAAAAAATCTAGTCGTCTACCCCACTCATCTTAACCTAACATAAATAATAAAGGCAAGTACATATTTACAGAATAAAACAATTATAAACTTTTCATCATAATACCCACTAGTGAAATGCAAATAAACAATTACCTTGTACAACTCGGGTTCCGTACAATAACAAAACGTGGCCGTAACACATACTTAGACAAAATATTTCCTCTACGAAGACATCACAGTCAAATGATATTTTATTTTACACCTATGCAAACCATCTCTACATCCAGAACATTCTACAACAGTTTATATTCTATGTACATAGTTAAGCTAAAGTTTAGTTCCAGCGATCTATTTAATATAGTAGCGAGCGGCTATCGAATACTGGTTCTGTCTCTACCTATGAAAGGACTGGACTCGTGATTATTCTTCTCTAAGTTACCGGACAGTGTTGGATCCGGACGACTTCTCTTGAAGAAACCAAGTTTCCATAAAGCAATTATGAGAAGTATTAGAACTATTAAACCAACTATTACAGATACTATGATCACCCATAAAGGCACTTCCGTAGGTTCACTGATCTTCAAATCAGGATAGGCAACTGTTTCCACCTGTGAAGAAGAGGAACATATGAATATTACGGTTATAAATATCGGTTTTATTACAAGTTAAAATATTATCCCATACCTCTACAAGAATAGTTCGCAAAGCCAGGAAAATATACAATACGGAAATAGAAAAGTTTCACTTAATAAAGTTGTAATATAAGAGAGAAAGAGAAATAGCTGAATAGTAGCACCAATTTTGAACGCATATTGAAAATGGTTATAATATAGCATAAATATAAAAAATGTTAACTTTTCATTTAGTTCTTATAAGGTAAAACTATTATTAACTGAATAGTCTTCATGAAAATCTCTAATTTGAACCGTAATATTTCGTAAGAAAATTAAAATGTCTTATACTCACAGTAGCGACGTCGTCGTGTATCTTGTTCTGGTGTATGTTATTGTCTGGTATGTGTATGTAGGCGGTGGAGGCAATGTTGACGTGGCTGACCCGAGGGTAGTCCTCCACCAGCGTGCTGTTCCAGAGACGAGCTCGGACTGTGATCGTAGTCGCCTGCATGCGACCCAAGCGGTATATCACACAGTGGAACTTTATGCATTTCGCGCTCTTCTTTTGACAGTTCTGTAATTTATATAAAAGATTATAAACAATTATATCATTTATAAAGATTCGTAAATTGACAACATCAATTTGTTTTTTTTTTGCATTTTACAGGAGTATTTCTTATTTTCTTCTATTCATTCTTTATGTATTGCTGATTCTGATAAGTTATTTAAATACAGTTCTTTAAAATTGTGAAAGTAAATAATAAGTGTATATACGTAAATATCTATCGAGAAAAATAATATTTTTCTTAAAAGTGTTCTCAAGTTACCATATTGACAACGTGTTTTCTTTGTCCATCCTTGTCAGTGTAAGCTTCGGCCTTAACGATATCGCTTTGTCTTTTTCTTCTCACGTTTTTCTCAGCACCGGTAGAATAACCAACAATTTGATTTTGAACTTTAGTGAAGTTGTGACTCTTCTCGCTAGAACTGACGCTGAGTTTGCCAGAACTTAAGAAGGGATCCATTTCAAGGTTCTCCAGATATGGTTCAGTACCACCCGGCCGTGGTGTAAGTTTTAGAGGATTGATCTCGTTATCCGATATAAAACAGTTTCCATTACTTTGACCTAAAAATACTTTCATTATCAACAACTTCACCGCTCATCGGTCTATCTCTTCACCGCTTGTCGTCTTATCACAAATGAACCACATCAAAAATAGATACAACACGCTGACTTGCATATATTTTACGAAATAAGCCAATATATTTTACTTGTTAGTTTAATAAGTCCAATAAGGCATATATTTTACTTGAGAATTTTACCTGCTTCTCCATCAACAGTTGGAACATCTTCGGGATACAGCAACCATTTCCCCTGTGCATTTTCGGATGCAACCTGATGTGGCCATGTTATCACAACCTGTACCAGAGATACTCGCCAGGGACCTTCATTAAATATCTATAAATTGAAAATAATTTGATCATTAAGAAAAGAAATAAAAAAATTAACTAACAAAAATATTAAAAAAAATTAAATAGATATTGTAAATCGATTTAATTTCGAATAACCTCAGGAAAAAATTAAGAACATTAAAAATCCATGTATCTTATATGTTTATTTCATCTAGTTAGAATAAATCAAATTTTAATCAATTCAATTCAAGGCTAAGTCAATTACCTGATATGTGTGCACGACTCTAGTGCCGATATCATCAAAGTAAGTCATGGCAGATTCTCCCTTCACCTCGCCGCCGTAGAACACTTGCTCCGGTCGTGCGGCTCTGAAAATTTTATTTAATAAAATTAATAAAACTTATTTACCCCACATTTTCTTTTAAATTTATAAAAACTCAAATATAATTGAACCTATTTAAGTCGATCCATGTAAATCTATGATCACCCAAACAGGGAAATGTAAACGTTGACCAAAACAACAGGTTCTCATATAATATCCCTTACCCTTTAATTTGCAATTCAGCGTTTTTGATGACCAGAGCCTCAACCTGTGCCGGTTTTTTTCCCGGATGTAATGCTTTTGATGTTGAATTTGCCCAAACAGTGAAAATTACAGAGGGCTCGTTATCTTCCAACGCTCTGGCATCGAAACGCATCGTTATTGGTGGATTACCGTCTTGTTGCTTCTTGAACGGGTTCTCAAGAAGGCATGACACCGTCGTCTTATTTACACTCGTGCAAATCATGTGCTTGCCCTTGATAGATGTAATTTTGTTTTTAATAACGTAAATATATTAAAATCAATATGCATTTGAGATATATATTTTTTTATTGAGCATGCAGTTAAAAATGTTACAACATATCAAGTTAAAACTAACTGTAATATTCGCAGCAATGTAGTGCAAACTGGGATGGTGTTGGACGAACAGTTGGGCTTCATACGCAGATTCTCCATAATTGTCTACTGATATGGAAAGTTTTATTTCCTCTTCCTGGCCAAGAGTTAAAGCATATGATTTTCCGTCCTCGGCTGAAAGTTGCAAATGAACTAATTTGAATAAAACTATCTAAGAAAATTAATCAGATAAGGCGTAGTTATTACAGCATTTCCCTAGTGTAAACATATAAGAATACTTATGTTATAAAGTATAAATGAAAAGGTATTTAAACGTTATCTAAACACAAAAATGCAAAAGTATTTATAGTACACTATGGATTTTTAAGAGTAAATCATAAAAACATCATTTTTGTCCTTATAAGTATTCAATTACATGATGTCAAAGGGATACACATATCTTGAGTAATGTAAATACGAGTGTCGTATAAGGCTATTAGTATTATTCATTTACTTTTAGGTAATTGTAATACGGGATCCACGACGAGGTCACTAACACATTCTCCATCCAAACCACAGTCGTTAAGGAAGTTAGCGCTGAAGGACGATGTCGCGGTAGCATTCAATACTGGATAATCATCTATTCTGGGTAGGTCTCCTATAGTTGAATATTTCGGTTGGATCTGAACTATCTTGTAAGTTACTTGAAACTGCAAAAAATTTGAATACAAACAAATGTTATGACAAAATTTCATTATTGGTTTCGCGAGATTTAAACAATATAATAAAAAAAAAATAATGATAAATCATATGACCAAAAAATATTTTTAGTATTTAATTTAGTTCAATTTCAGTAACTATATAACTCTGCAAAATCATTTATTATATTACAATATACATACTTTGATTGGTGTTTGAATGTCCCTGGTGTTATTTTTTAAATACACGATATGTTCTCTACAGTCTTCCACATCCTTGCCTAGATGTATCGTTTTATTGATAATATTAGATTTTTCCGAATCGAAGAACACTCTGGAATATTTTCTTCCACCAGGGAAAGTTTCAGCTTCGATGACGTAATTTAACTCATGACTGTTGCTTTGAGTTGACCGTACGAGAGATTTGATTATACAGCATGCTTGGAAAGTGAAGCAAGTGTAATTAGAATTAAGGTCTTTTGTACAGCCTTGGACGGAAGGGTCTATATTGATAATAGTGTTTGATGGTTTTATCGAAGTCTTTATGTCGATAATCGGTTTCGTTCTGATAAGTGCGATGCTACTCTGGAATATCAAAGCATAATATAGTGATAGCCTTAAAAAAACAGACTAATATATAGTTTCTGCAATACTTACATTCTCATAAGCACCGACTAATAAATCTGGATATCCATTCTCGTCAAGGTCCATTCCGCCAGATAGAGAGTAGCCAAATGTCCTCATAACCGTTGGTAAGGATTCCGCTCTTATGACCTGATCTGGTTTCGCTTTAAGACCAAGTTTTCTATCTCCCATATGAATGTATACAACGCCATTGCCTTCGTACGGACTGCCTATGGCAACATCTTCACAACCATCTCTATTGAGATCTCCGGTGTTAGCAATTGCAATACCAAATTGTGATTCGGGCTTGCCAGTTAGTTTTAGACTGTAATCTTGAGGAAGATTATGGTTTTCATTTAAGTATACATATACTGCACCACCAGCATCGCGTGAAAAATAAAATGGAGCACCGACCAATAGATCTGGTAACCTGAAAAGGACAAGAATTTGAGTACATAAACTCTAATTTCTTGAATAGAATATTCTGGAAGACATGTTCCTTACCCATCGCCGTTAACATCTGCTGAAGCAACTTCGTATCCAAAGCTAGAACCGAACTGTTCGCCATTAAGGACCAGAGTAAAATTAAGAATATTGACATCATTTCTAGTCCAGTCATAAATAACTCGTTTACTAAATAGCACTACTTGGCCCGTTCCATGGGCACGAGGGGCTCCTGCTGCATACGATGCCTCTGGGCCGAAGAAATTAGCACCAGATACAGACATTCCTGGAATTATTTTGAAACATTTTCTAGTTGTAAAGACATTTAAGGTAATCGAGTATAATCAAATTATCTAATTGAGTAGATTTCACAAAATTAAATTATTAGTAATTCAAAAATTATTTAAAAGCAACAAAAAATATTACATAAGATTCTTACTAAATTATTTAGCGACTACGAGACGACTTTTATTATATTTACCAGTGATTAAAATAGTTAACTTCATTTTGGACTAACTAACGCACTCACCTAAATAGCTATATTTCTCAACTGGACTGGCTCCGTCTTCAACTGGTGCCATGTAGACAACATTATCACGTTCAAGCAAATCATCGTTGGTATCCTGAGTGAAAATAGTTCCTCTCCAAGTATATGGTCCTGGACTACCTAGAACTAAAGTGTCGTCTTCAAGGAGGGAACTGCTTGTTCCTACCTGGCAGAAACCAAATTCTTCGTGTTCCCTGTAATGAGAATAAAAAAGGATATATTCGAAGCTAGAAAACATTAAACTTTGTATAGCATAAGATATTATGAATTATTTTCTTTTTAATGTCAAAAAAAGTGTTATCATTATTTTAAATATATAAAAAAAATATATTAAGTATAACAGCTAGATACAGATATAATATTATGCGAAATTGAATACAAGATTACAGCGCAAGCACATGGGTTGATTATAAAATCCATTTGATATTCACACAATTCTCCTAACGATCTAACCAGCACGTACTCGTATAAGTAATTTGTCTATTTGTATACATGATAGTAAAATATACACTATAATAACATAAAATATTACCTCTGAACTGAGCGACCTCGACACGGCTCCCACATGTCGATCAACTGAAGGTCATTACTGAGAGTGTAACAGAGCCCTTGTCCAAATTGAGACTCTCCAGATTTGCGGATATATCTGTAAACGGGGAATAAAGACTTCTTTTACCTAACTACTCGTTATTATCTATCTACTGAAGTTTATTAAAAAAAAAACATATAATATCATCAAAAATTTTATATGCATAGTTTACAGCATAATCTAAGTGTATAATTATACAAATAAATACATTATTAATAATATATTATTGACCTGTGTGCACAGACGACTGCCTTTTTCCCAGCACCCTGACTCCTGACGGACACGCCGAGCCATTGACCGTCTTTAATTTCATCTGGATGAGGCGCAGTCAAATGGAAGGAGTCAAGACCTAAATATAGCCATAACAATTACAATCCAAACATTAACATCCTAACATAAATCAAGCGGCAAACCAAAGAGTACTGAGAATTAGTTTCGCCAGACTAATCTCGTAAATAAAGATCATATCTAAGAGCTTCAAAACAATAAAATAAATTAGACACAAAATTAACAATCCAAAATGTGAGTAAAAAACGTTAAAACCCATTTTATTTGTTTTAATCCATAGGTTATGTGATATATATTGTGTGACTTTAGATTACAAATAGTCTCAGAAATGCTAATTTTTTATTCAGAAGACATGAAAGAACCCAAGATCAGACCAAGTTGTGGATCGTTGGCAAAATATGCAAAGCTTTGTAATCCAGGCGTGTATGATGCGGACTTATAACTAGAAGGCAAATAATAAAAACTTGCAAAATAACATATTCTTTGCATACATAGTAATAAAACTATCATTCTTCATCGACCAAAAGTGTTGCATGCGTTTTATATGACAATAAAAAAATCTCAGATGACGAATTTCTCCAACAACCTGTAACGTGAACTGTAAAAATACGGCGTGAAATATGTTTTTATCGTGTGGTCTCGGGTTAATGGTCATTATCGAAGACTACATTATGTTAATTTTGAGATACTGACAACAATTAATCAGTGGCCGAACAGTTAATTCACCTGATACACCAATTAGGTTTAATTTCAATTTATTAATGACTATTTGTTACTATATGAGTGTATTTGTACTGTTATTCGGCGCAACCTTATTAACTATTTTTCATTACTTTGTTAGACGACGCTTTCAAATCCACAAATAAAGTGGTTTTTAGAACGGAATTAAACTACTCGATATATTTTTTTACATTTTTAATTTTATTGTTATTTTTTACCAGTCACCTTAGTCTATCTCGCTATTTAGGTCTATAAGTTATCCCATACAACTAATTATGTGCTACCTAATAAATAAAATTTTATATATTTCAGTGAAAATCAACAACTAAAGTGTCAAAAAGAACCTGATTTAAAATTATAATCAGTTTATAGTAAACAGTGAGGTCATTGTGGAACTTTTTATTAAACTTTCTAACTTTTTACTGTGTACGTAACAAAATTCGTTATATTTTCATAATATTATATTATGCTGGCAGAAGCTTGTGATTTGGTGCTTTTGCAAGCAGTTAGTGCTGATTACATTTCATTTGAAATCTATTTTCACACATTTTTATTTCGATATTATAACTGAAAATAAATTTCAAATTATTCAGTGAGAATTAAAATAAAATATTTATCATTCAGTTAGTGCATGCTTAAATGTTCGAGGGCATAGCTGGAACGGCAGACACTATTAGTATTTCAAAGTACAGCGATTAGTTAATATTAGTTAAGGAGCGAATGATTAAATGTAAAGGAGATTGAGACCACATCTCACTTACTCGTATTTATCTTGCCGTACTTCGCTGTTTTGGGGCACCACCGACAAAAGACAACAGTTTCATTAAAATGTCACAATAGCAATATCATGTTCCAGCGTTTCCTTCCTACAGCTAGAAATTCGTGTTTCTCTACGGTAAACTCTATCCATCGTGAAAGTTGTGCTTGACTATAAACTACAACTAATATCAAGACACTCTACATTTACATGTGAATGAAACGCATATAATTTACAAAGTACCATTTTAATCGTTTCAAAGACAGAATGTATATGAACTGTAAAATATACAAAGTATCTCAATCGTAAAGTTTTAAAGTGAATTCATGAAATTTCTAATGACATTACCAACGTTTTGATTGCAGTTATCACTTTCCAATCCGGTCAACTTTTTATTGAACTTTACAAAACTGAATATAATTTGGATAAGTTAAATAAATTGATTAGAACACATATTAATCCGTTATTCTTATCTGACTGATAAGGTTTTATAGCGTCATAAAATCCACATACTTCGTTTCCCGTCCGTGACTATTTGTTCGCAGTCACTAGGAGCTGAATTCACTCTGCACCTCCATAGCGCCCCGGACTTCGTCGTGTTTGGCTGCAGATTTTGACCCAAAGGAGCACCAACTAGCAACCTGAAAATAATAAATAAATATGATAATTTATGATTGTTTTAAAAATAGGATTATAGACATGGAGACTTCGTATTGCTTAGTTTATGTTTTATCAGTATATCAGGCAGTAGTCATTCATATCAGTAGTTATAGTTCAAAGGGCTTTATATTATTCATATTTAGGAAGAAATAATTCACTTGTAGCATAATTTACAACAAAAAGATTTGGGTTCAACAAAGTATATCGGTAGTAATTGCATATTTTGATGTATTTTAGATGCTGGTGATTCTGTTTAAACTGTGTAATGTAATGTTGGACCGCAAAGGTTTCCGCTTACTTTTCTCACATTGTATATGCCAAAAATCTGCTACTTTAATACGTTTGATATTATTATTACATATAAAATTTTATAATTTAATGATCATCAAATTATTGTAATCGAGTAAAAGGGTAGTAATTAGTTCCGCTAACCTTATCACTAAGTTATTACCGTGTTAATAATGCGTGTCTACCGTCATTTGTACAAATTACGTAGCCATTTGTATAGAACTCACATATAATAAAACAGCAAGTCCCATGCAGGCGCTATCTCCCCTTTTATCCCTTTTAATTGTCATTAGGTGTCATTCGTAGCAACAAAGAAAAATGTCGTGTTTCAAGGATTTTTGTGAATGTATTAAAAGTAAAATTCATGAAAAAAAATATTAAGAGAAGTTGTAATATTGTATTATAGAACCATCAATCATAGCTAATCAATTATAAGTCACGCGTTCGACGATTCGGTAACCAATAAAATATACCGCGTTTAATTTACGCAGCGGGGTCCATGATTGTATTATGTACCCTCATGCTTTTAACATATCATAAATCATACTTTATATCTTCATTTTATTAGATTTTGATACTTAAATGAAATCAAGAGGAAGGAACCAAACCGACGCTAGATGTGCATATATCCTGATTACGCAGCATTCCAGTAAACATAAAATTTTATTAGTGCATTTCTGATTTAACATTACCACGGTAACATTGTTTGTGATCTCTGAATTCTGTACGATTCAGTTTTAGACACCCACACGGGTTCGTTGAACCTTTTATGAAGGGATAAAGAAAATGAGATACAATTAAGTACACATTGTTTCGCTCGTCATTACAAAAGCTTATCTAAATAATGTTAAAAGCGCCGGCCTCACTCAACATATTACTAACATGAACGGAACAAAGTTTGGGATGAATGGATGTCACCAGTGGGTGTTGTTCTTCAAACTGCAAAGGTAATCGGTCAATTCCCCATAACCAATTTAATTTACAAAGGGTTCATAACGAGAAACGGTACAGCGCCCACATCACGACGATCGATCTTGCCCTCATTGGGGTAATGCGAAGTGCGCCTACGCTTCATAGTAATGCATTACTATCATAATAAGTGTACACCTCATATATTAGGTTTATTAGTCATCAATATTTATTACAAATATAATATTAATCTTCGTAATATGAGCCTGTAATATCTTTCAGTGCAACCCAAAGGATATTTTAATTAAATTCTTTTAATATAAATCGTTTTCGAAGGTTAAAAAAACATGATACTTGGTCACAACATAAACAGTAGTTTCTTATACCGCTCCTAGTAGTACCTCAAGCGTCGAGGCCTCACCCTGCAAACAACGATAAATCTACATCGCTCCACTATCAATCCTTGACATTGGCTGATAGCAGTGCCATATTGCACTTCCAAATAGATAAGATTACATTAAAACACATTTCGGGAAATAGTAACCATTCAAAAACCAACCAGTTTAATTAGAAACCCTCTTTTAATTAAATTTAAACCTATACAACGCAAGTTTTGTTTATTTTCTATAAAAATCTATCTTCATATCTTTTATTCTTAGTACTCAACTAATCATTATTCTTATGTTATTTAAGCAATTAAATAATTTAAAGTTACACATAGGCTTTGTATTTTTTTTAATAGAAAAGTTAAATACTAATTAAGTATATGTATACCTCAAATAAATATGTACTTAAGTTAAAATTTTATATTAAACCTTTTAATTTTGCACATGTGTTAAGCAAAAAACACAATAAAAATAATATTTCTTACACTAATCATATATTAAAATTAATACAACAAGCCATTAATTTCAATCTATATCACAATTGACAGTCCAAATCAACGCTACATAAAACGTCTTTATAAATAAATGAGGTAGCCAATAAAAAAGTAATCTATTGGAAAGACTATTAGATTAAGTCAATTGACGAGATCAAAGCATATCATGATACGAGAATGCCTACACGCTTCGTACGTGAGCACACAAGGATACGCTGAGAACGTAAACACGTACATACTATTAATTTATTACTTTCTAGTGAATCTTCTATCTAATACATTGATTACAATCAAAATATTTCAAGCAATCTGTCTTTATTATTATATTTATCGCCATTATTATATTATGAAATTAAAAAGAAATTTTTGCAGCTTCGTTTAAAGATTAAATTTAATGTTCATGTGATCAAATCGTTTTCGTAATGACCCTACTGGTTTAAGTACGTAAATATTGTTTTTGGTGGAGTGGTAGCGGGGTCCGTCGTTGGGGGTCCACCGCAAACACTTTCGGGGGCCATTGTCGAAAGTTTATGGCCCAATACCCACAAAAGGAAAACTCAAATGTAACTCCCGGAATGTTAGCCGCGAGCCAATTTTTTAACTCGCTTAGACTATTTTAATTAACATTTATAAAATGAGATGATAATTAACTTTTAAGCGGAAACTGTCTATTGCTTAAATTATTCTGTTCTAACATATTTAAAAAATATGTTTCTAATATCTAGCTTTGTTTTTATAGACGGCAAAGTTTATTATGTTTTCTGAATAATCAATAATATAAAGATTCAAATGAAAAGTATTTTTAATGCCTGAAAGATTATTACTGACAAAAAAAATTAAAGGTATTTGAATGATTTTGTCTCGTTACGGAATAAGATTTTATCAAGAGAAAGGAAGCACGGGTACTTCGTGTGTGGTGCAAATTATTATGTAAATATGGAAACAAACGCATATAGATTGCATTTATGCTATTCGAATACAATTTGTCATAACTTTATTTACGACTTCGAAGTGCCGCATATTCATGTGATATTTATTAGAATGAAATTCAGATAGTTGTTTGATCTTTCAACTCTGTTTAGTTAGCTAATATTTTTCGACTTCAAATTATATTTTAAATAATAATCACGTCATTTATAAGTCCTTTATTATTTAATATAACATACATATAGAAGTCGGCGTTTTTCTTAAAAAAGGAAAAGATTAATAAGACGTGTCTCACCCTTTATATATAAAAGATTACTTCGTTTGTAACATCAATATATGTTAGTTGATAACGTCTATAAGATTCGCTTACAAAAAAAAGAACCTTATAAAGTTTTTCTTTTAACTAACTGTCGATAAATACCCACACATATTTTAATGCCAAGTATTCGTCTTGTAAATATTTAGAATTAAGATTTAACGAGTTATTCGGCAATATAAAGGCATGTTTGTATCCTCTTCAACATATGGCCGTTAGTAACTAAAATAAACAATGAAATAAAAGCTTATTGATAGACATAGGCAGCGAATATGTGGGTTAAAATGACGTCACTCAAAACCTTTCTAATCATATCCCATAGCTTTCACCGTTCAGGCCCTTATACTGTGAATTATAATTAACAGTGTCTACAATTATAATTTGAGTGACGGCCAATCTTGACACTTCCATGTTTAAATAAAGTGTTGTAATACATCAAATGCTTCATAAAGGCTGAAAAACAATAGACCTTTCACTTCGCTCGGAGATGACACCTCCAGGCATAAATCCATTATGCATCAACGTATGTGACATAAAGAATTTATTACCGATGTCGGCATGATGAAGGAGGTTGAGAAAACGTTTATTATTTAGCGTTTCTTAAAGTTACGTTACATTGACACCTTGGAACATCTGCCATTACAGTTATGAAGTACTAAGGTTCCAGTCTACATGTAAGCATCCATCTATCAGATTTGAATAGACCCAGCAGTATGTGAGATGAAATGGTAACAAATAGACATTTATCTCAAAACCAGTGCATTACA
>DVQP01000491.1:0-22220 GCA_018231745.1 Danaus eresimus
GTTTAAACTGAAACGGATAGTTATTTAGTATAGGCGGAATTCGAGGGATAAAAACTCCTATAAGTATTTCTTTAGTTTTCGGGACGATTATAGCTTGATCCGGTATGTGGTGTTGTTAATGGCATAAAAATAATTAAACGGCTGGGCTGATTTGGTTGAAATCTTATCTGTATAAGTAGCAGCGTTTTGAGTTAGTTCTAAATACTATTACTATTCGACCCGGTAGGTGACACTGTTGTCGACATGGTCCCAAAATAGAAATTTGTTTTCTTCGCTGTGGTGTATACCTGTCTATGAATTTTTAATTCCTGTTAAATACAATTTAAAATTTGCAACTTTTGTAAAATTTTAACTTCCTTATATGATTAAATTACCTTGTATATGTATTTAATTAGCTTTCGGGATGATTACACCTGATTCGAGTAGGTGGCGCTGCCATGGGTATAAAAACTTTTAAACCACCGGACCGATTGGGTTGAATTTTCCCTCGGAAATTCGTACATTAATTAAATACAACATGTCACTATTAAACCCATTAAATATTCAATGTTCAGTTCAGATAAATTAGTTTGGTCAAATGTAGTTAAGAAATTATCCCATTGGAAGGAGGCATTTATCGCGAAATAAGGTACCTTTAATGTTGCATAAGCTAATCAGCAACCCCCATAAATAATTTTATTGAAATCCAACTAGTAGTTTTTAAGTTATAAGTGTAATACAGACAGACAGACAAAGAATTCAAAAATCATATTTTTGTCATCTTTTTCTTCTAGGAATACTCCTGTAGAGATTTATTTTAATTTATTTCCAATGTAAAGAATTGACTTCGTAAACGATTTTATGTATAGATATACATATATATATATATATACGCGAGACAGTATAAAGTCAAGTGTTCTATTATCCCGATATCGCTGATCAACATTTAGTGTATACAATGTGTACTGTGTGAGGTTACTAGCTATGTCTGGATAGAGATCACAAGTAGAGTTTTAATTATATTTTCCAATCTTGTTATTTCTCATCCAACTGGTTCCTGTAAAATAACGACATGATTAAGTCACACATAAGACCATATAAACCGACTGCCAAGGATTGTCATGAGGTTGTCTGGCAATTTAGCAAGAAGAGGCCCAATTTCAACTTTATTTGAGTCGTCGCTTCTGCAGAGCTTTAATACTGCAATGTCGTTTTGCACTTCTAATAACTTAGACCCACCATTGCTATTTTAGTCGTGATATTAATAGTCGTGATATTAATGAAACCTTGGTAACATATTACCTTGATTTTGTGGCGGATAATAATAATAATGATTCTATTATGCAGAGACTTCAAGCACACCTCATTTTTTTTTATTTACTTAATTGAAACTTAACAATACACTTAAAGCAATCTGAAATATTTTACTAACTTGTAAAACTGCTTCGAACAGGAAAACAATAAGCGCTAAACTTTTATTAGTCAGTCGTAGTTTTCAATCAAATCTTAGGACTGAATTCATTTCCTTAGATCAGACAATATACATTTTGAGGATTAACAAAACATTCATAATACTTTAAAAGAAAATTCGATTATTTAAGTATGGTAATTGGCTCATTATTCTTAAATGTTATAATATAAGATTATACAAGAATATTTATTTCCTTTCCCTATTTTGCAAGATAAAAGTGTGGGTATTTATTCCCTCTAATGCTGTATTTAACCTACTTACTAACATAAGCCTCTAATGCCCATGAGACAAAAGCGTATTGTACATAAGCTGTCAAAGAATATAAACTCCTTTAAGAGTTTTAAACATTTTTTTATTCATCGAAAAACATATTGTTATGATAAATAAATTATTTACCGTGTAGATAGATACTCATGACATTATTACGTATTAAAATTTTAACTGTAAAAAAGTAAAGGTCATGAATAAAAAATAAATATTTCAATAATTATTGTGAAAACCTTGAAAGGTCACCATTATTTTCAAATTAATCTTTCAAATTTTTTAATCTTTCTCTGTTATTGATAATTATAAAAAAAGTATATGAATTTTAATACCTTTGTTCAATTTTCAGTTTTCAATACGATACGTAGACCAATTTGAGTGCGTTTTTAGAATCAAACCCTAGATTTTGGCAATAAACACAGTAAGCTTCTCTTGTTTGCAAAAAAGGCTACGCAAATACACAAACGTTAAAATGCTTTCAGGAAATTCACCTATTGAGGTTCAGGGGATGTTTGAATACTTAGCTGATTCAAAAAGATACCAGAGGTCGTTCAGGTTTTATGAAAAATTGGAAAAACTTTATAGCTATAGATCTCTACAATGTTATGAAGGCAATGGACCCGAAAATGTATTTATATGCTAACGATTTAGATGCGACGTACAAACAAAAATTAATGCATGTATTTATATTTTTGTAAGAATTCTGTACTTTTATTTTTGTTACGTAATTCTAACTTTCTACGAAAAATATGCACTTTGAGCTATTAACTATCATTAAAGTAAATTATTTGTGTATTATCTTCAAGAAGTGTTGTTATTATATACAATTTAAACATTATTATTATTTATTGAAAAATATTCAATACAAATATGAACAACAATTTAAGATTATAGTGTAAGAGGTTTTCCAGTTTAACAAAAAAGAATGCATGTATGCAGGTTGTTTGTATTCTGTCAAAGTAATCTGCTTCTTATAAAAGAATAACAAAATTGTTAACGTTACCAAAATTAATTTTATTTAACGTAAAAAAGGGAAGTCATCTCTTAATATTCTAACTAATAAAGGAAAAGTGAACTATTAAAGCCCCTGAATTCTGTTCTTATAAAAGTAAATGATACTTTAGAAATAAACAAAATTATCAAATTTATCGTGCAAGATAATCTCAATAGAATACTTTTTTATATATAGAATAATTTATTGTATTGCAAAAAAAAAAACATTTTTTATTAAATTAACAGTGTTTAATTAAATGAACTCTTTATATTTTGTTAAATGAATAAAATAGATGAGTATGAATAACATGAATGAGATATTTATGGACTCTGCTTTTACAGAAATATAATTCAGGTTCTTTATTTTTGTCTTCTTGAACCACCCTTGAGAAAGTTAATTCTCTCTTTTTCTTTAGATACCATTTTTCAATTCTGTGTTAAATTGATTCGTATTTTTAATTAAAATTTGAAAAACAACATAATGTGTAAGTTTGTCGTCACAACATTACTAATTATCTTACATACCAATTTAATAATATTAAACTTTATAAAAAAAAAATTAAGAGAGTACAAATTTAAATTTCAGTTTGGGGGCTCACCAACCTTGCTTATTTGGAAAAAAAAATGAGAGGTTTTCGTGAAAGGATTTAATTTACCAAAGTATAATGCATAAATCGTATCATCTAAAGAACATCAAATATTTTCGAAAAAAAAATCACAGGAACGTGTAAAGTCCTGTCCTCTAAGGTGGAATTATTAAATTTAATAACAGCTAATATAAGGAAATTGTCATGATATTCATATATAACAACTAAATCCTACAAAATATCAATAATCTTTCATAAGAAAACCCTACATTAGTTCTCAAAAGACAAGTATATATTCTTTGTTTTTCTAACTTCCTTGTTTTATAAAATTATAAATAGTAAGGCTATCATTAACTATACTTTTCACTTTTATCTTTTTGCTGCTTCATATTGCGAATTGCTCTTTGTGAAACTTCAATCGAAAGGCCAGAAATATTTAATACAGATGAACATTGAAGGTTATTTTTTTATTTGAATTAATTGTGTTATATTTTATCAAATGAGAAGTTAACATAAAATATAATATTCCAAATATGCTGTTCTTAATTAAAATATCAGTTTGTAGGTACTACATTTCGCTTTTACATCAGTTTTTCCCAACAATTTTTAATAAACATATTTATATTTAATACGTGTCACTGTAGATATTTATTTTAACGTTAAAAGAAAACAGTTTCTTAATAAAAACTCATAAAACTGTTAGAAAGCATATTATTTCTTTTATTATATGGAAGACATACATGTGAACACAGACTATACATTAAGAAAAATAATTGTAACCAAACACAATGCTTTATCTCTATGACATTCATATGAGCATGATATTAAAGTCTTTTATAAAGTATTCTCAAAACCATGTGTAAAATATACTTTAAATTACTAGTGAAATTATCTTCTATTAAGATAATTGTTGTGAATACTTAAAATCGATTTTTATATTTAACTTGAAATGATTTCAAACTGAATTACTAATTTTCAATCTCAATTCAAATAAAAAATTCCCATTGTTAAAGTTTTGAGTTATTTCCAAGCTAGAAGTAACAAAATACTGATGAATTCCGCAAACGTTTTCTCGGTAACTATCTGCGAAACTAAAGTTTTACATTTTAATAATATTCTTAACTCACCAAGAATCACTTTGAATCTTAAGAAACCTTTCATATTTTGCTAATTAACGTAATGTCTTTATTTTATTATATATATAGTATTCATATTTATTTATTTCAATTATTACCACCTTCGTGTTAACATGTCTACTTGTATTCTATTAATACGATAAATAACTAAAAAAAGAACGGTGTAAAAATAACATTATTTTTATAGACCGAGGATTGGTTAACTTCCATTCCACCTGCTGGTAAGGAATATTGATACTATACATGGTAAACTCAATACATGTAATGAAAGGTAAAGATTAGTTCCAAAAGTTAAGACTTGAATTTATTACGAAATTTAGTACAGTCACATAAAAGGAAACCAAATATAAACCTAATACCATGGATACTCAAATTCAGCTTATTGATATTTAGTAAGATTAAATAGCCTGTGTCGGCTTAGCCGGGGGTAAAAAGGAGATTGTGTGAGTATATTTATTGCCGGGATACAATAATTAAGATATAATCGGAAATCGGTTATTCTAGGGTTAAATTGAATACAAAGCCTATTAACATCTGTTATTTAATTTAAAATATTAAACTCAATAAAAACTTTTAACTATAAAAAATATCTTTAATTATTATAAATAGTTGAGAAATTGAGTTATAAATTTCAGTAATTAATTGTTTATATTTTTAGACACTATATTTTTTTATGACTTTATTTTTACGAAACTTCCCGAGACTTGATATATAAGAATGTATTTCTTACAAAATTTAAAGGTTCTTATTTTTATTTTATATATCTTTGTACTTTAACGCAAATACCTCTAGATGTTCCCGAGATAAGGAGTCTTGTCAGTCAGACGGTCAGACTCCGACTCCGCACCTCACCACACAGCACCGCAATGTACCATCTATAGTTAATGTACCATATTTCGTTTGTACCAAAATGTACCATCTTTAGTTTCTGTAAAAAACATCAACAGGTCATTTAACGTTATGTTACAGTAGATTGTGTTGAAACTACTACTACTGGTTCAAAATGAAATTTAATCAAAGGAAGTCCACTTTAATTGGTTAATTTTTTTAATTTATCTGAGACACATTATACAAAAGGACGAATATGTTGGGAAACAATAATCCTAAAGAATCTTAAACTATACTTTATTGAAATATGACTCTGTGTCAGATGAAAAATATGTAACAAATTTAATTTAGTTTCATTAGAATTGAAAACAATATTAATAAGAAAATTACCCAGCACATAAGATTTACAAGTTTATATGTTACATTTCCATCCTTATACTTTTCAAGTTTTTAGCATTTATTTAAAATTTGGTTTTCAATCGTTTTATTCTCTTTTAAAAATAAAAATTTCTCAGTAAGACCAAATTATC
Source organism: Danaus eresimus (assembly GCA_018231745.1). Taxonomy (NCBI): domain Eukaryota; kingdom Metazoa; phylum Arthropoda; class Insecta; order Lepidoptera; family Nymphalidae; genus Danaus; species Danaus eresimus. The sequence continues at coordinate 5,789 of DVQP01000491.1, forward strand.
ACTGTTTAACATGGTGACCATAAATAAATGTTCCATAAATTAAATTCTCAAAATATTTCTCCAAAATATTGTTTCAACAAGGAAAAAAATCGTAGAAATTCTTTCGGACCTGAGTTGTTATGTAACCGAATGAAAATAGCATAAGCATCCAATACTATATCGTAAGAGTAAGTGACTTATTAAAACTGAAATGTATTTCTTTGTTAGCCAGACTTCAAGAAGACTCTATCCCGAAGGTCATTGGAGAGAATCACATAGATGATGATGAAAGTACATACATACGTTTTATTTTGTGTCTTATCTTGATTGAAAATTAATATCTGAAAATGTTATCAATTTAAAAGAGATACACATCTTTTAATGTATTAACATTTACAATACTTGTTCAAATTTAGGATAAACAAGCTCCATGCACTGATCTAATCATATCTGATTCAAATTTATCTGGATTAAAATTGAAATCATTTAACAAAATATTTTGTAAAATCTACATGTAATATCATAACAATGAAGTTAATTAATTTAGGTGTAACAATATTGTAATTTCATTTTAAATTTAAAACATTATTTTCACTGCGGAGAAGGAAATATTGTATTGTTTTTGTTGATAGGTACTTATTTGATATGTATTGTTTTTTGTATATTTTTTCCTGATAGATGATAATTAAAATTTGAATGTACATAAAATTTTCTTAACCTGCTTCAATGTTTACATAACGTTTCATAGAAATAAAAAATCTTGCAATTGTTAGAAGACTCTTGACCTTACCTATTTAAATGGGGCTTTAAAATTTATTTTAATGGGACTTTAATTTGGCTTTACATGGGACGTTACTTTCAACTTTGAAAATTCAGGTATTTCCCTACCAATATCGTCTCTGGATTTTAAACGGCTAAGTTGCTACATATTCAAGGACTAAAAAACAAAATGAACAACCGCACTATCTAAAATTATATGAATCAAATATAATAGTAACTTAATTATGTTTATCAACCAATTGATATTGTGCCACTTCGTCCCCGACTGTGTCGTTTTTCGTAAAAAAGTTAGATATGTCCTTCCTCGCGGTTAATTAGTTTTGATGTAATAGACAGGTTATGTAACTTTCATATTTTAGTCGGGCAATACAATATTTCAAACAGCAATACCGTTGAAAAATATAAGGAACCAAAGAATATTATTATTAATAGCTTTGCCCGCAACTCCGTCAGCGTATAACTCCTTGTTTGTTATTAAGTTAATGTATTGCAATTATTGCTCAGATTACTTTCATATGATTCTTAGTTAACTATGGAATGAAAATACTTCAGCTCAAAGCTACCGGGTAAATTATATTGAAATTGACCCATCCGCCAGCTGAACATAGAGATTTCTAGAACTGCTAACCCGGTAAAGAGCGACGTATAATAGACAATGCGAGAAACAATTGACACCGAGCCCTACTGCAGAAACATGAAAAGTCTGCTCTTCAGCCTCTTTAATTGACTTGCATAACACAACGATACTGAGAATTGCGTTCTTTTAAATTGGAATGGAAGACTACAAGGTGGGCTAGAGAGGCGTGCGAATTTCAGAATCGAACTAATCGCGAAAGGGACGTGGGAGCGGGGAACGCGTAGTGGGTATAGGTGGCTAGGTTCTCGATAATTTTGTCACCATGGAGCGTTTCACCGCTGAGCAGCGTGGTTTCTGCGTAAAGGCTTATTACAAAAATGGCACTTCGTGCACTATTACGCGGCGTCTATTTCGCCCTGAATTTAGTTTACATGATTTAAATCAATGTCCTAGAGAAAGTGTTATCAGATCGTGGGTCAATAAGTTTGAGTCGACGGGTTCGACACTAAATCAAAAACCTTCGGGGCGCGATTACCAGTTATCAACCCGAAAGAGATCAAATGAGCTCACTATATCAAGAACATCATTAAGGCGTATTTTGGCAAAAGTTCTTAAATTTCACCCGTATAAGCTTCAATTAGGCCAGAAATTGAAACCAAATGACCATCATCTTCGCCGTGATTTTGCCGAAAGAATGTTACAGCATTTTCGAAGTTTGTACAATATTCTCTTCTCGGATGAAGCTCATTTTCATTTAAGTGATTAAGCAAAATTGTTGGTATTGGGCCTCCCAAAATCCCAAATTAAATCTTCAAAGACCATTGCATTCGCTTAAAGTGACGGTTTGGGCTGCCATGGCGGCTAAAGGAATCATCGGAGCCCATTTCTTGGAAAATGAGTGAGACCAAAACCGTAACAGTAAATTCTCATCGCTATACAGACATTTTATGTAACTTTTTCTTCCCACAACTGCATTATTTTGAAGCCTGCAAAAGCAGGACCTGGTTTCTACAAGACGGCGCAATATCTCATACATCCAATGAGTCCTTAGCAGTAGTAACCGAATTGTTTACTGTAATATTGATATCGCATCGAGGGGACATTCCGTGGCCACCTCAGATCCCAGATCTCACGCTACTGGATGTTTTTCTGTGGGTGTCGCCTCAAAAGCCGCGTTTATCCCAATAAACCGACGACAATTGCCCAGCTCGAGAACAACATCTGCAAGCAAATGTCCGCTATGCCACGAGCGATGTTTCAGCAAGTTTTTACGAATTTAAGGTCCAGATTCGAGGAGTGTGTACGGTGCACATCTCGGTGATGTTATTTTTAAAAAATAAAATTTCCATTTGGGTATATTATTAAAAACAAAGATTATCTTTCCTGAGCCATGTAGATTTTTTCTAAGATTTTTAAAAATTCGCATTAACTAATGGCCCACCCTGTATTTGGTATTATGGATTTTTTTTTTTGAATAAAGACGGTTTCTCCTGCAAAAAATTAAACCTGTTAAAATTTGAGCCTCGATTACATTGTGTTGCAACTGAATTACTTTTAGCCGCATCCCATTTCAAAGTTGTGGTGGCCTTAAAATTCGAAGCAGTGTAATCGAAATGACAATTTTTAAACAAATTTAATGAGAAGGAAGTCTAAGCATATTTAAAGAATTTTCAAATTCTATCGAGTACTTAGTGGCTTCTTGTTCATCGAACACTCTATTTATTAAACTATAAACCTTGCTTTCCCTCTTTATTTTAGACAGTAATAGTAGATGCCTGGACATTGCAAGGAGTTACAATGGACCTTTCGCATAGCCAAAAATTGTCCCTATTTCATATATTTTTGATTGGTCACCGTAAACAGTCGTCAAAAGGTGTTGTAGGGATTGCACTATACAACATAATTTAGGCGTCAGAATAAGTTTTCCTCGATGTCGCTGTAGCTAGGTACCTTCACAAATCTTTAATAATAATATATCCGGGTTATTGCCAGTTCTTAGTTGCATGTTTGTAGTCAAATGCACCTATTGTATATCACGCCACAAACAAGAGGTTTTCAGACAGACCGTTACCTCATCAGTTCTGTCTATTCTGTCCCTTATCGATTTTCCATCGTACATTTATCCCATATGATTAAATTACACTCACGTAATAGCTTTGTCTATATTTATTTAAATACCAAAGGTTGGACTTTCCATGCGATCTAAATCAATAAGTAATTTAAACATAATGTGAGGAGTTTCACTTTCTGGTAGCAATGTTGCAGCTATACACCTGATGAAGCCACGACAAGACCAATTTTAAGGTGTTTTCGAAAATAAGCTTATATTATTTTGGTGCAAAATGTTTCGCCGGTTCGTCTAAAAAAATATTGTTTCTAAATTATTCAGGACACTGTCGCACATGCGATAATTGACACACAGTAACTCAATGCATCAGTATACCAGTGACTGAACGTTGTTATACATTCATCATTGCAGTTCTCACTGGGACACCGTTTTCTTATGTTGCAAGCAGATCCATTGAGTTGTAAGCAATCTCTGTAGGATATTGGTAGTACTTACTTTATAAAATAACAATAAAAAAATTAAAATAAACTATTTAAAGACTAAAAGTCGCGCGCATAAGCACGGTTTATAATATCAATTATTATCTGTCAATAAAATCCAACGCTCTGAACGTATCAACAGCCAAATATTGAATGAAGGTTTCGCTCACCTCCCGTCACTTTATACTCTACCGCCGCAACCTGTTTCGAGCGCTTCAAATGTTACGCAAAAATAATCCTTATACTATTTGTCTTCATGCGCGATAGCTTATTTCATGTATAAGTTTAGTGTGTCTTTACCCATTTCTTTGATTTTTTTTATTGAATAGGTAATAATGTTAAAAAATTTAAGAACGAGTGAGAGCATAATAAATGTAAGAGTAAAAAAATATAATCAGAAATCTCCGAATTGCTAAGCTTTAAAAAGATAGACATATACTATTGTAAGATATTTTAAAATAATTTTATGTATAACATTTCCGTCATATATGATTAAAGATATAGCTTAAACCATTAAGGCGGCACACGCGACGGAAGTTTAAAAAATCAAGTGATTTCTCCCCTTTTCCTAATATTTCCCTTCACTGCTCTGCTTCTATTAATTTAAGCGTAATAAAAATTATACCATAACCTGCCTAGTAGTATGAAGAATAATTATACCAAGTTTCGATAAGATCTATCCCCGTCCGACTTTCTTTTTAAGGTGTTAATAGATATTTTGCGAAATTCCTCATTAATTATTTGATATTGGAATTTTAATATTTTAACTAACCTACTCTAAGTAACAAAGGTTCGGAATGCCGTTGCAAATCTGATATAAATCGTCTTCTATACCACGAACCACTTATTTGACAAGCAGCAAAGACCGCCTAATATGCAGATACCTATGTATTTATAAGGATTTCTACACACTTTTACCTCCTTTTTTTTCATTTTATTCTATTTTCACTTTGTGAGTCAGACCACTTGAATAACATACACTGGTAAATACGTTACCAATGTAATTTTATGTTTTATCACTAAAAAAATTATAACACCACTAGTCAATTGCTTTGTGTTACATAACACTCTAGTCAAATTAAATTACACAACACATTTCCCCTCTTTGTTAAGAAAAAAACATGATTTTCGATTTGATGATTACACCATGTTTTTTACACTAGGTTATGGGAACTGCCACGAAAAAAAATTGTATTTCTCTGTCCGTCAAATTCATCAAATGAATTTTTAATGCAGTTTCAAGCGAAACCCATTCGGATATTTTTTTCATATTTTACCATATGGAATCATGATGAGGCCTTTTGTCAAAGCTGATTCAGAGTGCCTTTTATTAATAAGTAGATATTATTTTACTATTACAAAATTATCGTTAACAGAAAGCTTGATTTATAAAAATGTATAAATAAAATTTGATACAACGGTATTAAATAAAAATAAATATTGATTTACATCCTTGCTTATAACGAACCAGGTTACTTACGAAGAGATTCTATCATCACAAAAAATGATATGAATACTAGGCTGATATTTGAAATTATATACATCTCTACTGATAAATCACAAATTGAACATATAAATTATCTTACATTGAGTATTAACCTAATACGTCGTCTCGACAGGGGTCCGTAGGTACTTACATTATTGCTCTGGAACTGTCCCCTTCGACACATACTACTGTGTTTTTATTTAATTTTTTCTACTTTTTCCCGAACCTGCTACGTTATACTTAAAAGTATTTTTCACACAACTACGGTTTTCCTATCGCTAAAACAATCGCACTGCTCCATTGTATATACATTTTTTTTTAATTACTTTTATAACACCGACCTACTTGCGGCAAATGGACATTTATATCATTACCTAGATCAACACTTAAATTAGTTATGCAAGTAACTGACGATCATCTTCTGGCGAATGTATCGAAAAAGCACATTTAGCTTATTGTTTGTCCTAGCCCATAAATTAACACCACCCAAATCAGTCATCACAAAATAAATTAACTTTAAATACGAAATACATAAATTGTGAAAATAATCTTACAACTATTTCATAAGACCCCGCTATCGTTTTCCATCATAAAATATAAGATACAGTTTACTTCTAGGTCGAGTTCATGTTGAAATAGTTTATATTTAAGACTGTCTTTTAGGGAAAGCTTTTAACTTGATTGCATTTTCTAATTCATTTATAATTCAGTTTAATTTAATGATTTGAACTTAAGAAAGGTTCCAAGTAAAAGAATTACACCGTTACGGATACTTCACTTCGGAGGGTGGAAGCAATAAAACTTTATATATGAAGGTTACATTCTTATACAGAAGGTATGCTCAAGCCATTGCGTATGTCGCACTCGCGCTCTTTTTTATTTTTATCCCTCGACGCAAAAAGAAATGATGTTATAAGGTTGACATCTATATTTGTGTGTGTGTATCTATCTGTATGTAACATGTTAGCTCTCGGTTTGCCGGATTTTGATGCGGTTTTAATAATTTAAAGTCCAGTTTTCTTACGGTGTTGTTTATGTACGCCTAATTAATATCGATCTAGGAGCGTAATAGCGTCGGTCCTATTCCATTTTATGTTTGTCATTTTGAACCTATTATAAATAGATTTAGTTCCTCACGCGTGTCAGTATAATCGTTAAATAATACTTAACTCACAGGATTTTTTAAAATATAATTATGTCATGTTTAAATATTTTATACATAAAAAAAAATAAACACTGAAAACAAGACCAAAATGTTGAAGAATACTTGTTGCTTTATCTGGTTTTCAATCAAAAGATGAATAATGATATAATTATAATATTAATGAAACAATAATAATGTGAAAATACATTACAATATTACTCCAGCGATTCAGTGTTATTTTATAAAGGAGTTTAGGAGTCAGTCAAGTTCGGCTGGCTTCTGAAACATTGATTGGATGTATTTCATGTGTAACTTATTTATTAGTCTTTTTCTTTTTTCAGTAATCATTATTATTAGTCTTTTTGAAAACAGGTTTTTAATTTCAGGTATATACAAAATATGTTTTTAGATTATGTTCTGTATTGTACTATGATAAATGAATAATTTTGATTTTACTTTAATATACTGTGGCATATACATAGGAAGAACCGTGTACAAATGAAAAATCGTACTAAAACAAAGATAATCTAAAGTATTGGTAATTTTATCAGTTCATTCCTAAACTACTATAGTCGATTTTATTAGAAAATAATCATCTGCATCCCATCGTTGTTGTGCGAGGAAGGAATAAAATAAAAAAAATAATTACCAAATATACATATATTTACCAAAGATATAGAACAAAAGTAAAAGAAATTAAATCTGAAATTGAGACCTCCTTAAAGAAGATCTTTGAACAGGGTAAGCTGAATCTAGTTCTTGGAGTATTGTTCTCACCTCTGGGTCAGCTCCCTAAGTGGAAGAGGTTGTACTGTAGTACAACCTCTTCCACTTGACTACATACAACGTCGATCAGGTGATAATGTCAACGATCTTATGGTCACAGATGATATAGAAACCTAGGCCTCCTAAGGGATGTCAACTTCCTCTGTGTAGGATAAATCGTCTATATAACGGAAAATGTTCCGCAGATTTGTTTGATATAGTGTCATCGTCACCATTTTACCATTGCATTACTCGCCGTGGGGTCAGATTTCATGCACACCACCTAGATGTATTCAGCTGCAGAACTATAATGTAATGTTGCGGTAATTTTTTTCTTCACACACGTTGAACGTACAGGATGTGGAACGACCCTCTGCCCGAGATTTTCCACGAGAATTACAATAACCGGTCTTTCAAACATCACCTGATAAGGTACCTACCCAACCATCAAGACCGAAAAGCAACCGCAAAATTCCCTTATATTTCAGATATCCATAGGCGATAGTAACTACTTCCCATCAGGTAGACCGTCAGCCCGTTTACCCCTGTGGGACATAAAAAAAGTCCAGTAATAGGCAGCACTTTTTCAATTCCTTATGAGACCAAACTTCTCAGCATTCCATGGATCCACTGTAATGGTGTCAGGTCCAACTAGTTACAAGGAGAGGATCTTTAACAGTGCCAGGGACTTGCGACCTAGATACAGTTTTAAGGGGCCCCTATCTAAAGAAGGTTAATCGCACTCGTAATAGGACTGCCTTGATGGTACGTTTCAAGAATGAATTTATGTTAGTTTTGGACAGGCATAAGTCTATAAGGAGGTTGTACAGAGATTATGGCATGGCCCTTAGGATGTTGGTTTTTCAAGGAACCGTAAGCTCTATTAATATTGATTTTCTATTATTAAGCATTTATAAATTCTATGAATTCAATCTTTTTTCTGTTAAGAATAATAACAGTTTAAATATGTTTTGAAATATAACGTTTATATTTAGGTCTGTATTAAACATGTACATTTGTATACATCAAATAAATATCGAAATTATATCGTAGAAACTATACTTCAGACTCCTTACTTTATTTAGAGATTGCAAAAGTTACTTAATCAAACCCAAAAATCAGAGGCCACACAGATGCAATTCACAAATGCCCAAATCTTGAATAATTAATTATTGACTTCGATCTTATGTCAAGTCAATTAACGTAATATTAAGAACCTTATAACTTTATAACCTAAATAATATTTTATGAAATAGAAATTAATCATAAAAGATATAATTCTCATAAAGATTTAACGTCTTTTTGAGCTGTATGTTTCTTTTTACATTCTGTTTTTTTTTTTACTTTTGTTGATATTGTCAGTATGCCTTTCCGAACATATTTTCTTTTTTTTTTATTAAATAATGTTAATCTATGTTACTTGACTTATTGTGTCCGCAGATAATTGTATATTTATATTTTTAGTAATAATGATGATTACTAACGTTATTACATTTTTTCAATCTTACTTGTAAGTATATGAAAAATGGTTTTAAAACACGTATATAGATTTACCTAGGCTTCATTAATATTTGTATTAGCTTTCATAGCAAAAGATCTACAACTTATTTCCTATTTGTAAGTGTAAATTAATTACAGAAACTGCATTTTTGACTTCCCGATCTTCTATCCTCGTTGATTAATGAAAACATTTACACTGTTTTAATATGTACAACTTTCTTCAAACCCTTCATAAGCTCCATATCCTTCTATCCACCTAATTTTTACTTATCTTACTTATCTTATAAGCTAAGGTAGTGCAGTTAGAGCTATTTATCTATGTAACCCTATTCTTTTCGCGATTTTAAATAAATTAGCATCGTAACTATCTGAAAAATATGAACATTAATTTATAGTAAGTAAAAAAAAAATTAAAAATTCTTCTAGGTGCAGTCATTTTACATATTTACATTTTTCAAACAATTAAACTGCATTCAAATTAGTTCAAGTCCAATTTACAAAATTATTAAAGCCGATTTCTGTACTTGTTATTTGAAACATAATACCCTTCTCTTAATAAGATGTAAAATGGATAAATTCCTGATTATTGAAAAATTTCGAAAGAGCTAAGGTTGTTCAATATTTTTTTACATCAAATAAGAATGAGTCCACTTAGTCCTGTGGAGAAGTATATATAACGCTCAACAATATCAACGTAATCTCTGAAAGAAGTCGATTTTTAATAGATAAAAATTTAACATTATACTATAGCCCTGCAGTTCATACTTAGCTGATTTTTAACATCAGATATTGCATATTTGCTGATATATTTGTTTTTATTTTTTACCTAACATGGTTGCTTAGTAAATTTACTGCTAATTAGTTAATAAATTTGTAAAATGAGTTTGTTATACACCCACACTTTTGTTTTTTTTTTTTCATATTTATGGCCTGCAATTTCAAAACAATTCAAGACTGAACATCTAAACAGTTTCAGTTTCACCAAACCTGAATATGTGATAAAAAAAGGGAAGAGGAGAAGATTCCTAAAAATATGTAGAATACAGCAAAGAGATCTAAGATTTTCGCGAGTTTTATTAATTTAAATGAAACTTATAATTTTCGGATAAACTACACATTCCTTATTTTTGCACAAACTGCATACTCTCGACGTTTCGGTGTCACGTGGTCATGGTTGCTAAAAAATAACTATTGATCACGGTTGCTGAACAAATTTGTCGGTATTTATAATTTTTTTTTTTGTCAAGGGATAAAAAATATCAGGTTGATGCAATTCATATTAAGTTCAGAAACGTTTTCCTGTGTACGTTATGAATCATTCTTATATTGAATTTAGCAATATTATTTTTATAAGTTTATTTTATATTAATTATCGGTGTCACCCGCGAATCTGTCGGCGTTAAATAAAAACCTAAAACAATGACAAACATTTTAAGCGCCGCATAGGCCTCACCTCCCACTCACTCGTGATGATTCTTAATCTCCGAATCGGGTTAAAAATTACCCTCAGTTACGCCTTACTAAAACAGCACCCTATCTATAAAAGTCCCATCAAAATCGGTCCTGCCATTTCTGAGATAAGGCAGAATAAACAGACAGACCAAAATTGTAAAAAATGTTATTTTTATTGGTTTACCCATATGTTTTTACCGCACTTGAATTTTACAAACAGACATTCTAATTTAATTTATATGTAAAGATTACATTTACTAAAATCCACCATATTTTAAAATAATAGGTAGGTACTAATAAATTTTATTTAAAACTGTAAGCAATTTCCAATCTGGTTATTCCTTGTTCCCTAACCCTTGTCCTCCGGCGAAGTAATAATCATCCCGGGGCGAGACTATTAATTTCGAAACTTTATTCCACTTGATAGGGATCACACTACAACCAGGGCTATTTATCCAAATTAACTTTACTTGAACCTTGTCATTGAAAACTATTTTAATTTAAATTCTTTAACACTATATTTAATTGTGTCGTTATATGTATAAGTATGAGTAGTCAAACTAAAAAAACCTTAATTGTAACTTCAATTTAATTTCCGCAAGACTTCTGTGGTTTTAATTTTATTCATTTTATAGAATAATTTCCCTATTTTTAAAAGAACCAAATTAGATAAAAAACAGCAATTTCCGGTTTAGAGTACAATCATTAATAAATAATAACAGATTCCACAAACAAAAAATATTCCATTAGGCACTAGAAAATCGTGTTATAAGGCAAAACAAAAATCTCTGTATCCTGTTTGAATATTATGTTAAACAGTTAACACCCTCGTATTAACTCGTCGTAACACTTAATATTCTAATCAAATAATAATAATACCATGTTATCACAAAAAAGAGTTTTTTATTCTTTATATTTACATTACACCCACAAACGAGTACATTGTCCAAATCATGAAATTAAGGAATGTCACGCTGCATCTGTAATATATCAATAATAAAGTATCGTCCTTGATGTCGTGAGCTTAGAGAATTTGCTAGAGCAACAGGATTAGGGAAAAAAGAAAAGGTAAGCAAAGTGCTTCTGAAACTGTGATAAATGTTCCAACCAGCAATTTAGTATTAAAAATATAAACCCTGTTTACAGTAAATGTTCCATTATAAAAATAATTCTTATTCTTCAAGCAATGAGATAGTCTGTCTAAAAAACTTAAGAAAAATCTTTTATATATCTTTTCATGTTCACGGCGCAAACCTCTAGACTTAAGGAATTATCAAAACGTACTTATTTTTTTTAATGCCTATGATTATTTACTTACCTAATGGATGAAATTCAGAATATATATATATGAATAACAACGATAGACTGACTCATAATGCGTTGCAATTAGGTGTATTGCACAATGTTACTACATTTGGAGCTAAAATTATTGTTCATGATCCCAATTTCCACATGTTTGATAATATCGCCCGTGTATTGTGATTACAAAATAATCACGAGTTATATTTATGCGTAGCTGATGACAGTAGCTTTTTTGTATTTAAGTAACTCAGTAAAATACAATATTCTATATTATCAAGACCTCCTAGCTGATTTTAACTGACGATCTTTTTTAAAAAAATACTACCTTCTAAAAATAGCATTACCACCTTACTGATTTTATAAAAGCGAAGCCATTTACAGGTTTTTATTTTAAATGCTTAATTCTAATTATTTGTTATTTACATGAAATCATATTTGGTTTAATAGCAATGTAAAAAAATTGTAAATGATATCATAAGCCTTTATTTATTTTTTAAATTTACTACTTTACTTAAAATTGTCTTCTGAAGTCTGCATTTGTCTGTACTGATGATTACGTAGTTCTCTGTATTTAAAATTAATCCAATATAATTAAACACGTTACCATGTTCTTATTTACTGTTTGTCGTACCCAGATAGTTAGAAGTTGCGTCAAGGATCGAGTGGCTAAGATATAAACACTCTTTTAAATTAACATGAAATTTAGTTTTAAATAAATTGCAGCAGATGTCACAACTTCATTTTTGTCTGTAATGCTATGTGGTATACATTTTTTAAGAAGTCCCTCAAAGTGAAGCCAATTAGCTAATGCATATTAAGAAATTAAAATTATTTTATCGTAACAAATACATATTTAAATGAGTGGATATATTTTTTAAACATGATTAAGAATTAGATTACAATAATTTTTTTCATTTGAGACATTCGTGACTAATTCATCATCATCAGCCTATCGGTGCCCACAGCTGAGCAAAGGCCTCTTCTCACATGGAGAAGGTTTTAGTATTAATCACCACGCTTGCTCAAGACGAGTTGGCGATTTCAAACTTATAATTTTAAATTATAAGTCCAGGTAATGCGACTTGTGCGAAGAGGCCTTTGCTCAGCACTAGGCAACGATAGGCTGATGATGATGAGGTTTCGAACCCGTGCCCTTATCCATGAGAGGCGGTCCTTTAACCTCCAGGCCACCCCGACTTATAACTAACTGAATTATAAATTCGTGACCATTTAAGTTATAATAATTCGATCATGCGAACATATAATTTTATATGCACTATTTTTGATTGTATGAAAAACGTACTATTTTTTATATTCCTTATTTATTAATATGATTATTTGACTAATTCGCTCTTACAATCTTAAGTCCGGAGCTTACAGTTTTTACTGGGTCCGAAATATGAATCCTAGCTAGTCTCAAAGTTTTTCAAATATTCATTTAATTTTAGTTTTATGCAACATATTTGCTCATTAATAAATGTTAAAATAATAATTCTTTAATATATTTTCTACCTGTGGTTATTTTTTTTTCTCTCTATATTCTAAGGAAAAACCTTTGAAAAAGTTTTGAGCGTCAAACGCAGGCAGATATTACTTAAAATTTTAAAACAGCGCTTATGTTGCGTTGCATAAATAATATGTAATTCATATAACTACACTTATTTACTTAAAAATATATGTTAACTAAAAATATTATATATTTCTTAAAATATTTATTCCCAAAACTCTTGATGATGGCAAGTCGCAACCCTGGTTTCTTAAGTGTTTGCTATAGCATCGGATTTGAAACAACTTAATATGAATCTCGATTGCGGGATCATCTGCGAAGAATCTAAATATTACAATTTTAACAGAGTAAAGCAAGAGAACGTGTAAGAAATTGACAGTGGGCTACCTAGCTATTCTCTAGAACTCGTTTATTTTGGTCCCTTCCCAAAGCTGTTAAAAAACTTCTGCCCTCTTTACACAAAATTGACGGTTCGATGGCACATTTCCAAAATGAAAAAAGTTTAAAGGAAATAATTTTTTTTCATTCAGCCCTCTCTTATCAATAACGTCTACCACTGGTCTCGTCTTAGTCCCTTGGAAATTAACTAATGTTCTGTTCACCCAACCCCCCAAAAGGGTGACCAGACAAATCTATCCAACTACTCCATCCGATAACTTTGTTGTTATAGAAAGTGGTGGAATAAATCAATAATGATCAGATTCTAGGTTATATAGAAGAAAACCAGCTTATAATCGATCTCATAAATTTATTATAGTTCGCAACTTAAGTTTATTATTGTCCTCAAAACTAATAATGTATATTTATCACACGAATATTCACCATATTATGTTAAACCTAAGAAAATAGTTAAACTTCACAAAACTTAATTGAAATCTAAAAAGTCTTATATGATTATTTTTTAATATAAAATCATGAATTCATTTTGTCAAAGAAAACGGGTATAATCTAATTCTTCATGCAGGAGCTAATATTTGGATCATTTTTGCAACGTATTTTTGTGGTTTCCCATATTAGATTTTCTGAAATATGGAGCTAAAGGCAAGTAGAGAACCTTAAGACATACTTATTACATTAAAAATAAGAATACTATATAGAAAACTGGGATATATTAGTGAAATTTAAGAATAAATGCGTATAACAGTTAATGCTGACATCTTTTTAACTAAATTATGACCATATATTGCTACAATTGTTATCTGAGGGGAATACCCTCTATAATATATACATATGATAATATTCAGAGCAGGTATTTGTATAATGAGTAATCACAATTGTGTTGAATTATTCCAAAATTGCATTTTTTACTAACCTTTAAGTTTAATGTGAGGTTACAAAAAGTTTATAGTTTTAAAAGTGTTTAAATTAAAGATATATCTTTATTTTAAATGGCTTATGGTCACAAGAAATTTTTAAAGTAATAGATAATTCTTGGTATTTCTGTTAAAATGTTCAATAAATATATCAATTCCTTTCCTTTTTTCACTATATTTATGTACAAAAATTATGTGATTGTTTTTGTGCATAAATATGTAATTTCACAGAAATCTGTTCATAAATATTAAAGCAAGGGTTAAATGACAATTAAAAATAACAATTTTTATTATCTTGGATGTCAAATATTACTCAATAAATTTCTGAAACATATTTGTATTAATATATTAGCTTTTAATTAAAATTGTGATCAATTTATCTCGCCTTTTAATAAAAAAATTTACCATATTTTTTACCAACTTTTTCATTTTTAGTGTTGGCTTTTATATTTTTCATACTTAAAAAAGAAACAGTTGAGAAAAATTGAAAAGAAGAGGTTCGTCTCAGGTCATCAGGAGATTAAAAATATAAAATTTTGTATATGAATTTGGCTTTTTTGTTATGCAAGGATCTAACAACATAGAGATAATGAAAAAAGAAAATAAAAATTTAAAAAGTAAATACTTTTGTTAACCAGCCAAACAAATATTTGTTTACCACAATTCAAACTTATTTCATAGTATTTCTTTTGATTGGCAACATGTAAATATTTGATATTTATGAATATATTTATTCTTTTCAGGTTAGATTTGAACAGACGAAATAAAATTTTTACTGTTTGTAGAGTTTTTAAGGTTACATTATTATATTATACCAATTTTTTATACTCAGTGATTAATTTTTAAATATATTATTAACAAAAATGATAAAATTAAAAAAATTAAAAAACTTGTGCTAAGAACTCACAATGTATTAAAAGCCCTTTAAACTATATAAAATTTTTAAATCTTTCTCAACCTGTTGTTAACTTAATTCGTTTTTTAATGATCTTTTAATATAATGATTTATAAAATTGTGTAATATTTATAGTTCAGTAGTAATAGTAGTAGTTTTGTTGTGTTCATAATAATACATAAGTGTAATAATAAACAATATAACACTCGTAGCATTGAGGATATTTTCTATTTTAAGGTAATTATTTTTCGTTATGAAAATTTTTAGATGAAAACACCAACAGACTGTGTCCCATAAAGTACGTCGTTCAATATAATACGTACATCAATCACAGTGAGAGGTCACGGATACTTGACTCCTCACCAGACAGCTTCATACTTTAAGTAATAAGTATCTATAGCTATAGTCGGAGAGAAACATTGTGTTTTTATTTTGGACATATTTTTTTTTTTGCAAAACAATTTTAATGTAACAGTCGTATCTTCTATTTTGGTTTAGTTGTCATTTAATCAAATATTAGTAACCTTAGTCTGTAAATAGTAAACAACATAGTTTTATTTCAATGATTACAACGTATAATCTTAGAATTCATTACGACAAAGAGTTTTTTTTTAATAATACATGTCTACCTATTATAGAGAATTTATTTTCAATTCAACGTTCGATTAAAATTTAAATTACACGAAATAAATCCAAATATTTCTGCTCCTCTTTAAAATTTAAGCACAAAAATGCGTCATTGACGGCCAATATTACCAAATAAACCAAAAAGTAATGAAATCACTAATGACAACGGGCTAGCAATACAAATTGAGAGGCAGTACTAGAATATAGGCGTGATGATTTGAACCTTTTTGAGAATCTGCGGTTTGAATTAAAAATTGGTTAAAAGATTTTAAAATATTTATATATTTTACATAATTACCAACGCTACATTTTTGTCTTGAACATCAATAGAAATAATATTACGATTCATAAAATTTTATTGTCATTTAAATGTGTGCAACATTAAAATGACCTCTTTCAGAGTACATTAAAGTCTCGGAAACACTAGTAAGTATTATGTTCATAAATTGTCCCCATCCTTCACTACTACAGTAATATTCTGTTCACCAAGCACGTTATATATTAAGTGAACTAATTTCAATAATCTCTTATTGCTGTTTGTAAGATTATACAAACGTG
>DVQP01000492.1:0-22217 GCA_018231745.1 Danaus eresimus
TTATATATATAACTTACATCATGACAACAAAATTTCTTACTTGTTGGTATTCGCTCGTGGCATTAAAATTTTAAATCGATTATATATATAAAAAAATGTTACATAATGATATATAGGTCGTATATACAAAAGCATATTATTCTTAAATATATTGTTAAGTAAAATTTTATTTAAAACTCACCTTCTGAAACTCCGTAAGGCCGAAATATGACATAGCTGCAAGGTTTCTCTTCGCGGATGCTAGTAGAACTCTATCCGTGTCAGGTGTTCGATGTCTAAGGGTGCCGTTGTAACAACCCACCAGAGCCAGATCAGCCAACATCCGCGTCTGTCTATTATTAGCTAGGTTCCAGGAACAAGACGCGAACTCTTCTAAAGTAACCCCGCGCCAGGACTCTCCAGTATAGCACGGCGGAACTTCCGCAGCTAGATATATACATAAGAGTATTATTTTTACTATCGACACTCTATACAATAAACGGTATATAATTACTTTGCTTTTTAAACTAGTATTTGTTGATGTATTAATAAATTATTATAATATATTATTATAATATCCAAATTTTTATAAAACAAAGCATATAGGGTTTTCGATAGATCATTGAGGAACCTCCGCACAGACTGTATTTGTTTTTACTATAACCGTAATAAAATAAAAATAAAAGACGAATATTTAATGTTACAAAAGTATATTTAAATTAATGTGTAAACAGTAACCGATTCAATTCATAGAAGAGCTTATTCGTTGGACTGATAGAATAGAATTATAAAAAATCTTAAATTAGAAACAAAACGCGAGATAACATTTATATATCACTATATTTCATATTTTTTTCCAAAATTAAAAAATTGGCTAATATTGAAACATAAAAACATATAGATATGATTTTTATTTAAATGAAATACCAGTCTAGTCTGTAATGTCTTTTCATTGAAAACGTAATGTGTATATATATATATATATATATATGTCGCAGCGGTAATTTTTAATAATGATCGTATCCACACATTAATACGCGATAAATTTCATACGATTGCTACATTCGTTATTTCGTGTTTGTAACTGAATTCATTATATTGTACGCGAATGTCAATACACGTTACCACGGTCATCTGTATAGATGTGGCCCAATTTGGCCCAAACATAGCATGACTACTTCAACTTACGGAGCAATAGACGTTGCAAATATGTACATATGTAGAGTGTTTTGAATTATATATTATCCGGTTGAAGGAGAATGTAGAATGGTTAGTTAGAAGTTTATACGAACATAAAATGGCTATTAATATCTGGAAAGAGAAAAATTCAAAGTATTTAATGTAAGTATAGTTAAAGTGTTGTTACATAGACTACTTCTTTGAGAAACCCAAACAATAGAACGAAACAAAGGGCCCTTATCGTGTTTGTAATATACTTGGCGTGAATATACACTTGGCGTGAACTTTCGATGAATCCCTACTCCGCGACCGGCTGTAACGCGACATGCTAAAGACGCACAAAAAATGCATAAAATAAGAAAAATCTCACTTATTTAATAGATATATGTTAATATGCTCTTACCAGTAGCGGTCCGCCCCTGACACCAGTGTCTGGATCCCTTCCACGTAGCCCCTCGCTTCACGTGACGGAACTCGGACAAATACCTTGAAATGAAGGAAATACTAAAATTTCATAGCTTCATATTTATTCCCACTGCCATATATTTATATTTCATACTAGAGTACATACTGTTTAACATGTTATGTTTATTTTCTGAAAGCTAATATTACATGAAATGTTTTTCAAAAGTAACAGCGGTATGTTGGTTAGTCACCAGAAATATTTCGTAATTTTGCAATATTTTTTTTATAGAAGTTAACACATTTACTGTTTTGTAGAAAATAAAGTAACTTAAGTATCAAATTAAATTTTATTATTCCTCCTTATATAATCCTTTATAGGTGCTTAATTTTAATTTTTATCTGACAAAAAAGTCCTATAAGATTCTGAAAAGTAATATCAAATAGGCAGACAGAGAAGTATTAAAAATAAACCTTTGCTATACACATCGTAATTAGATTTACAAGTACACTTGGACATCAGAAACGTAGAGAGTGCAATTTTATTAACATATCGATATTCATATAATTGTGATAAACTGCAAATTCAAAGCCTTACATAAGTATGAACATAAAGCAGATTCTGTATTGGAATCATGAATAATTTGGTCGATTGTACCGCATTATTAAGGTCAGACCTCGCTATTTTCATATCTTACTTGGGTTTTCATCGTATATATTAGAAATAGAAATATAATAAAAGGGATGAAAATATATAAGGAAAAGGGTTCTCTAAGTCCAATAAAAATTGAGGAAATAAAATATTATTTGATACTTTACGATGTGGCGTATCGAACAACTATCCCGTAATATTTTTCTGGCCCCCAGTTACGAAATAGTGAACATATTCGTATATTGGGAGAACGTTTATATGATTTAGACATTGTACCTGAGCTGATTTGTTAATGAAGCAGTCATGGAATAAATTATATAAATTTATATTAAAACTACTTAATTTATAAAATGAAGCTAATATGATAAATGTAAAAGTGAATATGCGAAATTATCCCACTGATGAGTACGTTTGTTAGGATGTACGTATGTACGAATGCAGGTATGTATGGACCGTGGCATAACAGTTGTATTGTATATAAAGTCCTTTGACAAAGATCATGTCTACGACTATAGATGTCGCCCCTGTTTGGTAACCATATTTACAAATTTCTTCTTGAACGCATTCTGAAGTTCATGCGGACGAAGTCGAGAGGAAAAGTAGTAACTAAAATTTGTCTTCACCGTTTACCTTGAAACAGGTTCTCTTAGTAGAGTTATGTAGAAGTATCTCCGATGTACTGCGGAACCTTCGTGTCTATCCAACTCCCCGCCCACACACGCCGTCAACTCCGTGAAATCAGCGTGCAGACCGCATCTATGAACAAAAAAACAAAACATTGTTATATGCCTGATCACAGGAGGATGTTAAAAAGGCTGCAACTTTTCCCCAAGCTATATATGCACGTATTTGTATAGTATAATTTAACAGCATGACATTCAAGAGCCTTATAATAAAATTCGACAACAATGGCGACGTCGTCTTTTGTTGACGGTAGAATCAATGCCAGCCTGGTCCAACTTGGGCCATACTTGAAACATTCACGCTTTCATGTGATCAATATAAAAAAAGATGTCAGCGTATACCGCGTTCAATGCACGGAACGGGCTTAGTGAAGCGTGAAACAGAAAGTTTGGCAAGGAACGTATACACTTGTTGACACACGTTCACAAATATATTTTAAAGAATACCGCAGTTCGAACATCGAAATTTTCATAAGAATCAAAAATTAAAAAATATATATATAATATAATATTGATATGTAATACATTTTTATCGTTACAATTCAGTAATAATGCGTCACTACTAAACAGATTATCCAAAGACAATCAATACAAAACTAAACAAAGTACACAGCAGTGTAAATGTATGTATTTATATATAAACGAGTACAATTTACTGGAGCTATAATGTATTTTGGCATTCCACTGAATAACCGCACCAATGAACATAGCAATGATGTCTATTAAATTGGTAATGTCATCCAAATTAGATAACATATACTTCATACAAGCCTGTACCCGGCGCAAAAAAATTTGACCACAAATTCATTCAAAACTATCTTCATACCAACTAGATTTAAACAAAAACTCTTACGTAACTTTGCGTGTTTAAGTCATAAATATTCTTTGACAAATTAAATGATTCAAATTTATTTACAATACAAGTTCTTGATAATTTTCTAATCGAATAAATTTAAAACTATTGAAATGAAAATATTTTATAGCAATTAATATCGAGTAATTAATAAATAGCTCCCGAAGAGATTAGCAAAGTTAACTCCGATTTCGGAATCTTGAAACTTAAATACTTATAGCAGTTAAGTTGTAACTTTTTAAATTATTGGCTCTACTTTAACTTAACATTTAAGTTACGCTTTGAAGTGTTTTATAAATATATGAACAGGTAAAACAAATACTAAGACAAATATAGTTTTTTTGTTTTAGATAAAAATTAAGAACAATTTTTCTGATATATTAAGTGGTTTTATTATTTAGTTTTACATCTGCCCGACGTTAAGAGTACAGCAACCGTGATCACTGGCACTTTCATCTCGTCTGCCCACATAGTATCATTTTAAATATGACTCGCGAAAATGTTTAACATCATTGAATAGAATGTACTTTTGTTATTTAAACACTAACAATGATTTATTGAAGCATTAAGCGAAAACAAAAAACCTGTTATGTATATTATATGCTAGCAAGATTTCCTCGCTCGCCTTCAGACGGCGAGGCGTGGGCGGATAGATTTAATCGTGTTTGATCAAGTTCGCAATATCATAACATAATTATGCAACAATCCAGCAATCGCTTTGATATAACTTTAAAGATTACTAAATAAAATTTGAACTAATAGACGTTATTTTAGCCTACTTACGGATTATATTTACGTTTATATGAGACCTACTACGGCCATACAGTTTTTTTTATACTGTTTATTTATGAAATAGCAATTAAAATGTCAAAGATAAGACACTAATACAAATAACTTAATCTATAAACAAATATATACATAATTTATAATGACGCTAAAACATAATCCTTGGATTGTGTTTAGTGAAAGAAGTATAAGATTTTTTTCGATGTTACTTATTACTATTTTCGTATTTATGCGGAAAAAGTTATTATATAAATTATTTATATAAAAATTATGCATTTAAATACTGCAATACAAAATCATTAATATTAAAAAGAAGACTGCAAATAAACACAACTGAAATCCTTTGTTATAACTTTAAACTCATAAAAACTATAAAAACAATCAATGAACATTTTTAATACGTATTAATAGCATTGTTTTCGTAATCCGTACAGAATATTCCCACAGTCCGTTTACCATAATAGAGCAATTTATTGCCTTAGAATAATACACAAATACACGGACAAACTCCGATGTATGTGTAACGAACATAATTCCTCCTACAATGATAACTACGCAATTCTTATCGAAAACGAAAACAATGGAAAATAAATTATATCTTTTCAATCCAGTAAATCGATTTATATTCGGAGAAGCAATTCATTCTTATGATAAAATCTCTATTAAAGACTATAAAAGCTTTCTAGCCGATGAAATTTCAGTCGTATTTATACAATCCGGTGGAAATAGAGTATAAATTAAACAGCCTGAAGGCTGTAAGCACGACTTGTATGATATTAACTTAAAACCATGTGTGTCAATAAACAACGGTTCCACGTCACCGTTATTTGAGACAGACAAATATGTTGAGTACATTCATAACGAGAAACTTATATGAACAAAATAAAATAAATAATCCATCCTTCTTTGCATACACCCCTTACTGTATGTGAGAATGATATAAATCATTATATATTACGAATACTTTGGTATCTAAAAGCAACTTATAGTGAATAAATATGACATATATGTGAATCTGAAAATCTAGTGAACGTTTACTCCGTTCCTGTTTCCATCTGAGTTTTAGGTGTGTGTTACAGAGTAGTCACGGTTATTGAGATGAGATGATATTTGTCATTGAACATTGAAAACGTACGACAACCCGCCTGGCAACACGCCATAAGTTTCCGGGCAAATGACACATGCTCGTTAAATTCACCCTTCAAATTTATAGATCGTCTGCCAAACAAATTAAAAAGCTTTGACAAATTTTAAACGACGCCGAGAAATATCCTAATTATCCATACTACTACAGATGTTACAATATAAATATTAAAATAGCAAATTAATGCGTGTCAAATGAGTCCAATAAATGGAGAAATTGGAAAATTGTAGATAAAATTTTCCAAGTTAAGGCCTATGCAAATAAAACGGGAGAAATATTTGTAAAACATTTGTTTTTCAAGCTCTGGCAAACCGCCAAAGTTGGATGTACTCAGCGCGAAATATTTTATTTTTATATCCATCATCAGCGCCGAACAGCATTAACATAAGTATACGAAATGATCTGCGAAAAGAAATGTTTACAGAAATATAAAAATATATACAAATTTTGCTATCCAATTAATTATACGCTTGTATTTTTTACTCGCACATTTTATTTTTGTCCAATGCGAATAAACAATATAAGCTGTAAGAAGAATAAAATTTAATAATTATATCTATAGTTTTAAAATTTTCTGTCATTCCAACATTTTCTCTGCAAAAGCTTTTAAAGCTCAACCCCCGAGGAACTGCATATTGTTACTAATACATTAAATAAAATGTTCCTATGTTTCACACCGAAACACGTCAGTCGAGCGAAGTCCAATGCGTCAGCAAAAAAAAACATATAACGTTCGAACGTCCGTAAAATTCGTGGTGAATTTTATCAAAATAGACAAATTCGAGATGACAACAATGATATGATTATTAAAAAAAAATGGAATCGACAAAAAATTTTGTCTTATATTTCCAGTGTATATTAAATAAGTATAGAAAATTTGGACCGACAGAAAATGTAGACAGACAGTAAGGCAAGACCGTTACCGAAAGGTTTAATCCAAGCCTGTTTCTGTGTTGGGGGCCTGTTGGCAAATATCACGCTGAATCCGGTGGTAAGTGTTGTGTTACACGATAAGGATTCCGCGGAGGACATTCGACCTGTTTGGCAGAACGCCACAGTGGATATCTAGCTTAAAATATGTTCAGTAAAGTCTTTTTCCGTAAAGTCATGACGTTCAAAAATTTACAAGACACGTATGACGAGGGCGTATCAAAAAATAACTATGTATGTTTCATAATTATGAAAGCCATGTGATGAAATATAACAAAGAAATATCAACAATCTAAAGTCGTAACTTAATGTTTTATAAAAAGTAAAATAAAGTATACATCGCATCATAAATAATAGGTTAAATCCCCGATACAATAGTTTCCCTTTCATCTTAAGAAGTTGCGAACGTTATCCAATCAAAATGCACAGCTTACGCGATACACTAGTGGCTAGTGCATTACACATCGACAAAAAGCTTGCTAGTGTCTGGCTGCACATGTCGATAACATTCGACGGCTGGCACAAAGCCATCGATATCGATATCTTCTCCCTGCGGTTCGTTCGCGGACACTCCATTTACTGATGCGATAGCTGTCCTAACTCACAACGAGGTTTCATGTAGCGAACTTACGAAACAATACGAAAAACTGATACAAGATAAAAATTCTACTTCTCTTTTTCGATTTCAGACACTAAAAAATATAAAGTGAATCTTTATTCAGACATCACTTACTTGTTAAGGAGATTTTTGTTACCAATGGTTTTAGGCTTTTGCAGTGTGGACCGGCTTTATAAATCCACGTTTATAAACGACGTCATGTAAGATAAAAAAAAAAAAGGAAATTTTGAAATCTGTTAATCCCATATTTTTAAAACTATTAGAGCTATGTGAGATACCAGAGAAAACGAATAAATTAGTTCCTCGCCTTAATGTTTTCAAAAGTCAACGAACTATATTAAGTATATCATAAAAATCGTATCATACGTTGGACAAAACACTTACATCAAGTTTACATAGTCGCACTATAAGCGGAGCGTTGCCAGTTTTACATTTACCTGAATTGGAACTAACACGAGCGAAGGTTTATGAATAAAAAACAAGTTACGATCTACATGATTGTTCCACCTTGTAATAATGAATTATTTTCTTGATATATAACATTTGATTCATAACAAACAAATTTGGCTCACTAACTGACAGAATTATTGCAAACAAAACCAAACAACGTACTATTTAATTGAGAAATAGGCGAATTTAAGAAGTATTTAATTTGATGCTGTTCTCATTACAAACGTCTCAAAAGCCGCCGACTTAATTTGACATAATTAATTATTAAATACTGTCGCTCAATATAAACCAATAATCCAAGTAGGGGAAACTAAATTATTAATATTTAATTGGAAAGATATTGCGGAGCGTGTGTTCACAGATATTAAACTACCCGCATAATATAAATTGGTAATTAATATACATCATTAATATAATTTAAACTTTATTAAAAACTAATTATATAAGAAACTACGTTAAAAATTTTCTTAACTATTTATATAGTATAATTTTTATAACTTTAATCAACATTTTCATATAAAAAAACTTCTAAAAAATGGTCATTTATCATTAAAAACTGCAGTGAAATAAAAAAAATTCTTACAACTAAACTAATATTTGTGACATGGGATTATTATCGTTTCCAGAAGATATAAGCTTTCATATATCAATCTTAAGCTTCATAAAATGACAACACCGCCGGACTGCCTTATATATTGTTATTAAAAAATTAGTAGACTTTTGTATTGGACAAATAATAATGACATAACTTGCGGCACAATCTTTTATTAATGGTTGATCAAGTCTTCTAATAAAATAATATTAAATTAGACGTGATTGTACTCTTAAAGGACCGGTTCTAGTTAGTCGCATATTAAAGCTACATATATTTTTACGATCTTACACTAAGCTGGCACTACATATTCAAGGTAGACTGGTTTGAACGGAATATATTATAAAAAAGTTTCAAAAACAAATGAACCTCAAAATTCAAGTATATCTGAATTTTTATCTATATATATTTTATTTTTATAAATAAAAATAATATACTGCCTTTTTTGTAAATTTTGAAAATAAGATCTTTTCTTAGTTCACCTTCTTATTATTATAGAGACAATGCTACTCGTATATACTTTGTCTCAAAGAGTAATGTATTAGTGGATTCCTCGGACAAGATTTTCCTGTCAGACAATGGAGAAGGTACATTTAAAAAGTTAAACGGCGTATTGATATTTGAAAGAGAAAATGCAAGATATAGTTAAAATAATTAATTGTGGAGCTTATATTTCTATTGGTCCTTCAGATGTCAAAAACAGTGAACACTAAAAGTAACTATCAATAAATCTCCAACCTCGTGGTTCAAGGTTAAATGGTTGTGTCTAATTAATCTTACATTTTATCAGTCAATAAAGATGGATACCCATTAGCAAAAAGATTTATCATCCGATCCGGGAGACGTTAGATTAGGAGATAAAATTATCTCGTCAAATCTACCAGCAGCCAGTGTCAGATTGACAGGCGACAATGACAAACGACGTTTGCTTCCTCAAAAGTATACGTTGAAATAAACCGTCGCGTGGCACAAAAGAGTTTTTGTTCCCCCTTGTAAAAGCAAACTTTATTTTATTCCATGGAGGCATAAATGTGTTACTTTTAGCCCTTGCATAATGTAGAATGCAGAAATGGGACGCGATACAGAAACTTGGACGGCAAAAGCTTCATCGCGCTGGGTCTTTATCGGTCCAAACTTTGATACTTCCCATATTAATGGAGACGAGGCTGTGCAAAGACCTTGATTAATATTTGCCCATTTGTATAAAAAAACAGAATATAAATTTGTTCTGCGTCCAAAAATATAGTTCTTTAGAATAGTAATAGTATTTAAAACTTGCATTATCATGGGATATTTTAGACCTTCGTTTCATTTTCGCGATCTAGATCAGGAATAAAACAGACTGAAGCTAGTTTTAGCTCGAAAATAAACTAAATTATTATATAGTTTCGTAACTATCGACGGTCGTTATTATATTCGACGAATATTATTTTTGTACCAGTAAATTAAAAATAAACAGTTATTCTCAACTAACAATTTTTTTTATCTCTCAAATAGAAAGATTCTAATCATCTAGTAGATTGCAGTTTGCTCTGATGTTTTTTGCCGTAACGAATTTCTCTACAAATCCTCTAGAGATTTCCGTGGCACAACTTCGGAAAGCTATCCAACCTATCGGGAAAGTCCATTAAGAGTTAGTGTTCATAATTTTTCTATCTCAAAACTATATATAGTACCGGAACGTCCGAATATTACTTTGGTCATTTATTTTAATGTAGAATCAATAACACAGATAATAAGTTGCGAGGTTCATAACAAAGGAAACATATTTTCATGATTTAATTCCGTATAGGAATGAATAGCCCGAAATCGATCGGAGTGGCGTGCAATTGGAGAGGCCTATGTTCAGCAGTGGAATAAAATAGACTGATAGTGATGATGATAGGAATGAATAGATAAATTTCTGATTTGTATTTTCTCAGATGAAACTTTAATCGTTCTCATTACTACATCGTTCTCACTACTATTAATAATATTTCACAGTATTAACATCAGCATTGAAACGGCATACAACAAAAAGGAAAATTCTTTTTTCGAACTCAAATGTTAGACTGAAAAATAGCAAGGTCAGGAGGTCTAGTGGTAGTTTTTGAGTTAGTTATTTTTCAAACAATAGTCTAGCATTTGTTAATGAGTGTAGATGACGAGCTGCATTCCGGTCAATACGTTGGCAACAAATAACCGTATGATAGCAGCCATACAGGAAATACGTCTACAGAAACAAGTATAAACCCTTCATAACAAACACGTGTTATTAACTCAATTAGCATTCACTTAATATATTTAATACTTACACTTCGAATGTGATTTTATGTTACATTTCAATTAAAATATAGTAAAATTAAACCTGAGACAACTGTTTGTATGGGTGACTCAAGTTATAATTTAACAAATTGTAATTGTGTTTTTTGTAATAAGCGTAAATTAAAAAAAAATGTAAAGGAAGATTTTCATAAAAATAAACAACACAATAATGATAACTAAGACTTTCGCGAGTATTAATTTAAATGAAGCTAATATTTTCGGAACTTTTCTTCTGTCCGTGATCACTATTAAAATAATAAAAAACGCGTAGAATACCCAAAATTATTAGTTTTATCTGAACAACATAATAGTATTATCTATATATATAACCAGACATTTATTACAAAGCTAGATATAACCGCGCTTCTATCTCCTCTACATTAATAATACAACTAACCGTACACGTGCCAATACAAATATGTATCTGTGTGAGTACTGGGAGTGCAGTTCCTAATAATTTTACAATTTCATAAACAAAGTTCGAACGCGTGTTCTATAAGCATCGAGACGTGTCAATGAATAAAACATGCTTACATATATATGTTAAAATTCTCAAAATCAACTCCACAGTACATGCTCAATTCTAAAACGGAACAAAGAGTTTTCATACAACACAATTTTATAACAGAAATTTCACCATTGCTATGTTTCTCTCGTAAAGTAAACCGATATGCTGGAATGAAAAATCTGTTGGCAAACATATAAATTACCTATGTCTTCAGATGTACGTGAACAATATAGTGATAGAATGAAACTGATTCCTTATTTATATTTCGATACAAAACCGTTGTAAACCATAATGTTATATAACGGTGAATTTCAGCAAACCCGGTTAAATAGTATAAGAGTTTATTATCCGGATTATCCGGGGGAGTTGCGTCTGCAAGCTCCGGATCAGGAGAATATCCTTGACGGATCACAGAGTAATTTATTTCTATTGACGTGATATGAAGTGTTGGAAACTATATTTTTATATAATGGCAGTTCTACCAACATCGTTTTTCATCGTTTGTTTATGATGTTAGAGCATTAATCACCACGCTTGCTCAACACGGGTTGGTGGTTTCAAACTTATAATTTAATATTTTAAGTCCAGGTTTCTTCACGATCTTTTCCTTCACCGTCTGTCAGTGGTGTCTAAATACTCTTACAAAGCACTTACATATGGCTGGAAAATCACATTGGTACTTGCCAGGTTTTGAACCCGCACCTCATGCACGAGAGGCGGGCCTTTAACCTCTAAGTCACCCCGATGTTTGCTATAAAGTGTATCATTGTATGGTAGACAAGCTAAACCAACCAAAGTCAATTGATATCGACGCTTTAGAGAGTTTGTCGTTAAACCGAGAGTCGTTACATGGAGTTGACATAGTGTCTTGTACGTTTAATTCTAACCGATCAAAAAATTCAATGGTATTTGTACTAACAAAAGTTTTATTTGAATGAAGTTTTTCATTTGTCTATCAATCGTATTACGAATTGTAACAAATAAGTATACCTTCACACTAAAAATGTTTTTAATTAAATTAACACGTTATATTGTTAGCAGATGAGATTCAATTCGATAAGTTAAATGAATACAATGAGATTGTGTAACAAAGCTGACGTGTTATAAAATTAGCATTCTAATAGAGGTACGGTACTTAAACACGCTGATTAACTCCAAGCTACACTAGTGCCATTACTACCGACTACCGGCTATGAGACACGCGAATTTTGTATGAGCTTTTGTTATTTTTAATTTATTACTATGTGAAGTTACTCTGACTCCGCTGGCTTTTTATTTTAATGTCACATAAAGCGATTCAACCGCTCGGATTATTCTCCTTTGTTAGACTATTTGTAATGAATTATGAGCTGGAAA
This sequence comes from Danaus eresimus, assembly GCA_018231745.1. Lineage (NCBI taxonomy): Eukaryota > Metazoa > Arthropoda > Insecta > Lepidoptera > Nymphalidae > Danaus > Danaus eresimus. Next base: position 12,438 of record DVQP01000492.1, read on the forward strand.
TGTTTGAAAACGAATTTTATCACAGCAACGTCTGTTATAATGTAACAAATAGTGCTATAATGATAACTTTTGCGAATTTTAAAACGTTTATTTCGAAATATCACACGGAGAGTTTAAGTTGCTCAGTGTTCTCTGTCGTATACTTATTTTTTTAATATAGCAGTTAATTTGAGTCTAGTTCCTTTAAAGGCTTCCACGAGTATTAATTAAATGAAACTAATATTATTCGGATTACTACGCGTATTTTATTATTTAGTTTTTTAACTAAAATACTACCGACGTTTCGGTTACTTTTCAGCGACTGTTATCACAGGCATCTCGTCTGCCAGATCTCGGGGAGTATAGTTTAAAATAATAATAATAAAATACGCGTAGTAATCCTTATAATATAAGTTTCATTCGTTGGTGACATCTATAAATTATTTCACTAATTAAATCTTCGAATTTGTTAAATAACTTCAACTACATCTGCGTCCTTTTTATTTCTTATATAAGGATATAAAAATTGGTATTAAATTAATTATATTCTAATGATTACAACGAAAAATACTTTCTTATACTTCTTAGTGCCATTTCAGAGTAAAAATATCACCGTAAATGAAATTAAATCAACTCCCTGTGGTGTAATTGGTTAACGAAGATGGTTAATAAGGAAGGGTCAATATAAAAAAAAGTGGACGAAAAAGTATACATTTAGATGCCTTTGTTCTGTTACATGCTAACGAATACCTGTCGCTGCCGAAAATAGCGAATGATGTATATGCGGTGGGTATTTTGAACATGCCATCATACAAACCACATGTGGATGTTCGTGATACCTGTAACCTTAGTACGGGTTCTCGCCCAACACTCTTCACATATAGTTTCGACGTTTCGCACCCGAAGTAGGTCGTATTTACTTGTACATCCGATGGATCTTCGCAAAAACTTTCGGTTTTTAGGTACAACGAAAACTTATCCTAAAGGTTTAGGTGTCTAAATTCCACGCCGTCAGCGACGTCAGATTGTTTATAACATTCGCGGACGGTTGTGTTAAATAATTTATCATCCGAAGTTTTTCATTAGACATGTTATTTCTTTTACGACATTTAGTATTTGTTTCATCATTCTTATAATTACATGATATACACATTTATATCTGTATAATTGTATGTATATGTATGATTATACATATATTTATCTTTAGAAGTGCAATAGCTGACCCGATCGGTGTAAAATTTTCAATAAAAAAAAACATGACATTTCAGATATAGTAAATAGAATAAAATAAAACAGTTAATTTAGACTAGGGAAAGTGATTAATTTTGTGATATAACAAAAATATAGGAATCCTAATTATATAAATTAAATATACAAATAAATATAAATTATTAATAAAATTGTTACTTCATTATTTTCTTCTATTAATTCAATTCAAAACGTAACACAATAAAAAACTGATATTACGATGGACGTAACTCAAATTACGAATAATATAATCTCCAAAACGTTTTGTATAAGAGCATTGGATTTAATGATCCAATCCCTACCGAATGTTATCGTTACAATGCTCTGATGTATCACAGATACGTTACAATTATTGTGTTCAATCAGATGTATTAAATCCCCGATAGCCAATACGCTTGTTTTGTTTTTCATTCCCTTGCAATTCGCTTTTGTTTTATTGTTTCATACGTTTCAAAAAAATTGCTTTAGAATTACCTGTCATTCATATTAATAATCTTCGTAACTTATTGTAGCAATATAATAACAAAGATTTTATATATACATATAAATGACAAGATATACACAAAGAATTATTTAAAAAGATGGAGAGAATGAACCAAATTTTACTACTCAAAAAGAAACATTTACAGCTTACCGACGAAACTTTAACTTTAAAAAGAGACACACTAAAACAATTTAATCAATACTAATAGGAAATCAAAGTACTGGACTGATTTTGAGGTAATTTGATTTGAAGTAAGTTTAAAATAAGAGAAAGATAATTAAGTTAATAAAACCATAGGTAGCATTAAGTATTATAAGACGGTTTCCTAAGATTAACTACAGTTTTCTGAGGTTCCCCTCTATTTCTACAGCTACATCAATTACTAGTTTCCTCGTGACCCTCATTACGCAGCTCCCTATGACTACCCCTTTAAGACATCCCCCTTCCTAGCAAAAATATATAATGAAAATCGGATTATCAATATCACAAAAAATACACGATAGAAGCAAGTAACCTCCTCTTATTATTAACTTGATTGAAATTTTTTATAAGAATTAATACACTTAATATAAATTACTATCATCCACCATGATACCGGAAGTTTCGAGTTTTATCATTTATAAATAACATACAATCGAACGTATGTTTGTTAATGAAACTATTAAACCGTCGTGGTTCAGTTCGACGTCGAAAACCCGTATTACGGGTAACGTAATCAAGGAAAGTGCTATCACGGTTTGTAACGATACGCTTTTACGGTTGTTTTTACGTTCAATTGATTATGTTTTTGCGTAAATAATGATAACGAATTGACGTAAATTTTTGTATAAATGTTACATACTTTTCTTTTTTAACAACATATCTTTTCATAAAAACACAATAACTGCATCAGATATTATAACATTCGTATAATACATGATTCATTTGTTTCATTAATGTATGAAGCTGACATCGCGTGCATGCTGGAAATATGCTTAGGTGCATAAGTATATACTTAAGCTGCTTTGTAGTAAATACGTATACTTTATAACGCTACATAAACTCCAATAGAAAGTGTGTATATCATTTTATTAGTTTGTAACAAATTCATTAATTGGTATTTTATATATGTAAAGACTTATATAATACATATGTGTATGTATTTACGTATAAACATTACAATAAAAGGACACACTAAGCAATCAACTATTTAAAATGTGTAAATTTAAATGGTAACAAATATATCTAATTAATAATTTTATGCATTCACACTTTGCGGAATTTCAAAATATTACAAGAAAACGACAGACAACCAATAACTTTTTTTATCACTATAGTGATAGAAAATGAAAGGCTTATTTCTTGTAATTTTTACCAAAAACTAAAATAAAAACATAATTTTTCACAACCTCACATAACGCCCACGTATGCTCTACGAGCCAAATGTTATTTTAAAATAAAATATCTGCTGAAAATCGTATAACGATCGGTTCATTGACAAATATGAAGTAACAGATATCAAATGCTTACTTTAATTATTTAATGTATATAAAATTAAAATTCAAACCATTCCAGTCTCTTCTACGCATGTCATCACTAGGGCTGTAGCGATTAAAAAACTACGTCGACATATTAAAAGTTTAATCAAGATGTAAGATAACGGGCTCGTTAAGTTTTAAGTCAGTAGAATTTAACTTAACCATATCTATAGTGACGATCGAAGCTCTAGACCGGTGAAATTATAATTAATTAAACGTTTTAAATAACTTGGTTTGGCGTCAAAATAATGTATAGCAACCGTTGAGAAACTAACTACCTTCATATAAAAATCATTTTAAACATTCAGAAAAAAAAAAACAAAAATTTAATAGATCTTTCAGTATTAAAAAATAAGTCACTCGGGAAATATGGAGTTATAACGGAAACACCGCCATTTATCATTTACGTATATTCAAATTTTCCTAAAACTTCAATCCGTCTCGACCGATCCGGAATAAATCTCGAAAATTTATAATGAAAGTTGTATGAAATAAGTTTCGCCGGTTCAAAGGATGCACAGACGGCCTCTGTATCATCGCTTATGAAGGAACTTCACCGAAAACTTACAAAATACAGAGGTTATATTCCATTTATACCATAGAAGCATAGAACAATACTCAGCCGCTAGGAATTCTATTTTAAAACGTCCGTTTTAATAAATACAGTGTACTTTGTAAACGACGATTAAGATATTTGTTTAAGTCGTTAATCGAGCGAGCGGAAGAAAGAAGAAAAACAGCTGAAACTTTAGAATTTAAACATTTTTTAATTATCAGCGTTTTATCCGGAGCGAGCTTGAAATTGTCATCTCTTTGCTCAGACCTATGTGAATACAAAGGATGCTTCAAGCGGTAAGTAGACTTATATTTTCTGAATAGCTTGATTGAAATGTTTACAAAGACACATTATATATAACATAGCTCTTAGGGAGTTCACAATAAGGCATACTCGTCAACATCGGCATTATTGTGAGCCTCGTACCCATCTCAGGAATCCTTTTGTCCATCCGACACGCGCCTTACCAATCATACAATTTTAATCAAAACTCACACAATAAAATCTATCAAGTGAATGCAAACCAAATAAACCTATTTGTAAACTTAAATACAGTTAGATACATTTTAACACTACAATTATAGATCCCGTGTCATGGCTCCGTTGTAATCGTATTAACTGACTATAAATCAAACCGAACCCGGGGGAGAAAATGTCAACGCAAGCGGAAGCCATAACAAATACTACTGTAAAATGGCTGCACATAATTTGTCTTTGTGCGCCGCAGGAACAGACTATCTTGAATTTATGGACGCGCCACAAACTGTTTCATTCCACTGCTTAGACTGCATTAGTCTAACGAAAGTAACCCATGTGCTGAACTCCATCACGCATATCAACCAAACTTATGAGCAGTGTATTCATATGGCTATTTAAAAGACATCACTTACAGCTGTTTGAGCACTTCTAAACCACACTTTGTTATACTTGAATAAAATAACGTAACAATATTATCGATTATATCTACCGTAAAATATGAAGAGTTACAAAAATTTTCTCGAGTAAAATAAGTCATGAAAAAGTTGCTTTACCGTTGCCAAAGAAAGCTCTCAGCCTTCGAGACGCTAAAATTATATAAGAGTTTTGTTAAGAATTTCTCAATACCAAACTTAAAAATTGGCAGACGCTGTACTTTAATACATTAAGTAGCAATCAATTTTATGAAAGTCTAAAATAAACATAAAATATAAGCGTCCGTGGCTTAATATCGAGGTTGTTTCACTAAAGTTCGAACAGCGACGATATTATAATGCCATTTGATAAAATTATTACATCCTATAAATCAGTATTTGATTGATACAATATAATTTTGGAGTCGCCAAGCATCATTAGTATTTCCTGACGATATAATAAAGTCACAACATTATTTTCATTTTAATGTCATAGCTGATGTAAACATAAAAATATATTGAAAATATGTAACACTCGAGCCGCTAACAATATCCCATTACTGCTTTCATAAAATTTGGACAAAAAGCGGGTTCAGTCTCAAGGAAAAAAAATAGATTAGAGATATTTAAATGTATCCGAGGGCCCGTCCTATAGCTGCCACTGAATATTTAATGCCATCGAAGATAAAAACACTCAAACATCTCATCTCTTGATGCCTCTAAGACGTTAAAAAAGAGACAAAAAATAATAATCGCTGAGATATGTTTACGAGACACTGATCAAATATTAAGAAGAGTTGCTACAAAATTAAATGTATTTCATCCGCTGTAACAAATGCTTTAAAAACGCTGAAAGAAAATTTACGCCAAACAGATATTTTTCTACATAAATGTTTAACATCCTATTACCTTAATCACATATATTAATTTCAATGTTACATTATTTGATTACTGTTAACTAAGCCGGTGTTAATTAAATTAGGCTTAGTAGTAGTAGAAAGTAAAATGTAAGAATATTATGAGAGAAATAAAGTATCTCTCCAAGGACGAGAAAAGAGCGAGACACTATGAGAAAAATTTACAAACAGAATTCGGCCAACAAACCAACTAACTCCCGTAATTAATTTATTTTATTACATTTAAAAGATAAAATAATTGTTAAAAATAATAATATTTATATGAATAATTTTGAAATATATAGTTTTTATTAAATACTAATCTGTACCTTAAAAAAGAATAAACTGGAAAAGAAAAAAAATATTCCAAAAACTATAATTAATGTATACAATAAAATAGAATAGATCTTTTAGAAGTTCCTTTTGGAACAAGTTATTAAAAACATGTCATCATTAATGGAATAAATTTCTTAATACCCTTAGCGACACGAGACTGCATTAAAGGTACCCTTTGTTTTGTACTATTGCTAACTCATTAGCCACTGGAGATTTCCGCACAACTAACAAGGGGAACGTGACGACTGCACTCAAACCCTTAGGGCTTAAATTATTTTTCATTAAACCCCTAATACATATAAATAAACAATATAGATATAGTTTTTTAATTATTTTTAAATATCAATTTCACAGGACACGACTGAAATAATGCTGTACGTACGATTGAAGATTGTCTGAAATTACATTAAAACTGTTAACTCTACCTTATGGTAGACTTTCGCTTAGATGGTTAGACAAATTAACATTGGTATGACGAAGTCTATCATATACTGATATAAATTGATTGAAAAATTATTCTCAACTTAAGATACTCATATTACATAAGAAGCACTTCGCTGTAGCAATAATAAAAATATATATAAAAGGAATATAAAAGCAAATCTATTTATACCGTACATGGAGATGATTAATCGCTTCCCTAGGGGTCGATGCTGAATTGCTAGGTAATAACACGTCCAAAATTTGCATATACGACGACAGCCACTTAAAAATTCCTCGCCTTAGGATCCAACCGACGTATGTCATAATGACGACGACGCTCAGCGGAAGACGGACGCGTGACGCTCAGCCCGGTACGTGACAAACGTACATACATACGTACGAATACATTAACGCTTACATAAGAAAACTCACTATACTACAGACGCTATGACACGGTGGTCCCAGAGAGACATGTACAATTTGTTTACTCCTAAATGAATAAGGAAATCGACAAATTTTTTATGTCTGGATCGTGACGAGCCGATTATAATAATCGATTTATTTATAGAAAATAATTCAACTGTAGTTTATTTTACTGGAAAATTAAAAAAAAAATTGAAAGTAATTATTGATCAATAGAACTACTGCGCTTGTTTTTAAAAATACGATTGATTAGAACAATAACTGACTATGACCACGAATCATCAAAAAAATATACTTTTCTCATTGAAACATTATAAAATACTTACAAAACATTTCTTAACAATCAAGCTCTTCAACGTTTTAATTCTACAAAATCAAACTTAAAACATATTTGGTCGATTAATGTGACAACGGAAATAATATATGACAAATTGTACGAAATTTCTAATGGATAGTAAAAACGAATAGAAAAAAATCGATTATTATAAATTGTAACATAGTTACTTTGAATAAATTATTAATTACAGTATGAGTATTAATGCCTGTAATGAAAAATATTCTGTAAACGAATTCTAAGGAATACATCACGTCTCAACAATAAAGTTGCACTTAACTCTACATCACCAGTCGTAAACGGAAATGCTTCTACTTCATAAGAACATAAACTATGTTATTGTCACATAAAGTTCGACTTTACTTCATTGACTTGTTAATACAAATCAAAAGTATATTTTCATTAATAAAGACACTATATAACGCAACCGAAATGGAAAAGCCAGTATGATAGATTTACATAAAATTAATAATTTTGAAATTCACTAGTGACATTAATACCTGGTAATAATTAATTAACTGCAACATTTTACTTTGAGTTAACTTCATTCGCTCAATTCACTTCATGAATATTCATTATTTGTAAATTGTAAATTAAATATAATTAAACAGTAATTACTACCTTTTCAATAAACAAAAACATACATATTCTTTCAAAGAAAAAAAAATCCTTAATATATTTAATTATTTTAATGATAATCGTAATGTCAAATAGTTGTCGCCAAGTGTGATTTTAGAAGAAACAAATAAAAAGAAATCTATAAAGACATCATAAGATAAAAGATTAACAACATGCAATTATTTATCTTTCACGTTCCGAATCGACAAAAGAGAAATGGTACTGCAAAAAAAGGATCTTTAAAAGAAATATTAATTCCAAATAGCAGATCGATCTCACCTCTTAGCTGCGCTCGTTTTTATGACTAACAAATTCAAAGGCAATGAACGCGGGGGCTACAGTCTTTTGTTTTGATCGCTTGGGGGAGAACCGATAAAGCTGATGCAGAGGACCATGGATTGAATAGAACGACTGGAAATTTAGCATTACAATTTGTTTGACAGCTTATAAAACACATTTATATCTGAAACGAATTCCCCTCCCATGCAATCGCGTGTGACATAACAATTAAATTGTATATTAATGATATTACGGAATGCATTTACAAGTATATTTTATTATCGTAACGGTTTCATTTGTTTAGTTTTACTTAAAGTTATTTCTTTACAATACACCTAAGCGGACATTTTACGTCTATTTCATGTCACTAAGTTGATTCAACCCTTTTATCGGATACATATAAGTTTAAAATATATAATGAATTGATTACAAAGTATTAATATTTAACTGTAATTTTTAGTAATTGTTTCGTTAAATCATTGCATTAATAAGCTATATAACTAAAGTTAACTAAGAACCAGCTTCCAGCGTGATTAGTACGATTCGCAGCAATGCAACATTCACAGTCTCATAGTTTTTGATTCATTGATAATCAAATATATATCTACATAAAACTAACGATTATTACATATGAATTGTTACTTTTGTATTATAAAATAACAATTCTCACTAAAAATACGAAACAAATAAAGAAAGATTTCTAAGTAACGCGGCATTGTTATGTAAAGTTAAACGGGACGGTTAAAAATCTGAGGACATCTGGACTCATTGAATTCTCACGGAACCTCATTAACAAGCAATACGACCATTGTTCACTCTCATCTTTTAATGTTACCTTTTTTGTTTAAACTCTTACCGATCACGTGAACTTACAGATTAAAACCCACAGAGCGTGTAGCCTTCTCGCTGTGTTAATTCGTTTAAATAAGAATATTTGCGGTCTATTAAAAACTACATATAGGTTTACAAATCATACAAATGATTTTAATAACATATAATTGTATATTTATAAATAAAATAACATACACCGTCGTCATTTAATTTCAAGACGCGACGCAATGAGAATACTAATGCCACCGTAATATTACGAGTTGAATTCATAATGGAATTAATATGTGAAACTTAAAATCAATTATTACTGTGGTAAAACATTATTCTTCACGTCCAACGTATTTGATGTTAACTTTTACTTTAGTCTAAAAAACACTGATTAAAATGAACAGAAGACGTAAATGCGTCTATCTACTTCATTATGTAAAACTAGCCTCTAGCCATTTAAAATAAACATATATTGTTTTTATAAATCAAATAATAATCAATATAAATTATGTACTTAAAGTATGAAAGAAATTAAAAAGAGTATGAATATTTCTTTATATATATGTAAGCTTTGTATACTGTGTGGACATAGCTTGATATAATCACAACTTAATGTGTACTCTACCTAATAAGATGACGCTGTACGTTATGGTTAAATTTGGTAACTAGTGTATGGTATTAAGGAGGATAATAAAATTAAAGCCTGTACGTGAAGTTAAACTTGTAAAATACTGTCTAATAGTAAAATATTTCACAAACTTTTTGTGTAGCTAATAAAAAAATACAGTGTCGATCTACGTAAAATGAAGTAAAGAAGCTTCCATTGTGGAATTTTCTATTTTAGGTTAGTACCTACATAGATCTTGAAATCCAAATTTGTAATAAATTTTATGACATCTAATATAAACGTTTTCAATGCAAGGATAAATCAAATTGTGTGTTATTTACGCCCATAGTACAAAAACATATTATACATAA
>DVQP01000493.1:0-22199 GCA_018231745.1 Danaus eresimus
ATCTTTTAATACATAAACAAGAACTAAATTGAAATCCAGAAAATATATTTCGGGTTGTTTGAACGCTGACGAAGTATATCGTACAAACCAAAGCTCGTGCAGTTATAATGATGAAGTTCATATAATCCGTAAGCACACTCCAATGTGCAGAGCAGCATAAAAGAGAAATACCAGCTTAGTATCCTCTTATTTTAATTGTTCAGTAACTCGTTTGCATTTCTATTCAAGGGATATCTTCTGGAAGCTTAGTTCCTAAGATTTTACTTTGCTGTGCTAAAGACATTCGTTGAATTCTCTCAACTAATCATTACTGAAACCCGAATAAACAATGAGGATTTCTAGATATAACAATAATTTATAATAAATTAATATAAGCGTATATCATCTATTAAAATACATGTTGTAAGTTGCCCCAAATTTTAACAAATTCACCGATAGATGAACAGGCGATAACAGCCGACAGCAACCGGATGTCCTGTCATAATTTGGCTGTCGACATTTTAGATCGACACGATTAATTTTACACGCTAAGAGATATTGTGTATATTATTTATGATGTTTAAAGACTGTTATATAGGAAAAACATATTTTATAAAGGCGATAAAAAGAAGATTATGATATCATCTAAAAATAATATTTTAAGTTTAATAATTAAAGAGCTTGATATTAAATTGATATAATGTTTGGAATGCTATGAATAGATTATTTTTATATTTTTTCAATAAATATCAGTTTCCATATGTTTCCCTTGGAAGTGTAGTTGTAATATCTAAAATGTTAGTTTTAAGCTAAAACTGATAGTACCCTCGAGTGAGATCATTAGCCGAAGTTAGTGCACAAGTTACTAACTAACAAACAAATATCATCTCTGATTTATTCGCCAATAATACTCAAAGCTTCACAGAATTGGATAATCTGTTTTATGTTAGAACCATGTTATTTTGGCAGTGGTATAATAATTATGCTTACTATTCAATTTACAGCAATAACTAAAATTATATAACTACACTATAATAATTTACAGATATGTCAGTAAATTTTATTTAATTTACAAAAATTTATGTCTTTAAAAATGGACAAAGTATAAATTTCGGTATATTCATTTTTGTTAATTAAAGAAACTCTTACTCTACTTAATACATGGTAAATAAATTATTGCTTTTATTATATGAAAGTAATAAATAATATATGTTTTTCTTTACATCTTTACACTTTTTAGCGTTCGAATTCATATTGAAAACATGTAACCAAAATACGTTTGGAAAAATATAATGCCTACCAATAATTATAATTAAAAAGCCCTGGTTCGTAGACTCTAATGAGCTTCAATGAAATGTTTCATACATCATCCTATTCAGAATGTCCTTATCATATTATAATTATATATCATGTAAACTACTAAGTTTATACAGGAACGCTGAGAGATATATTATAGTATCTTATTTTTAACATACGTCACTTCAAGAGCACTCCGCCAGCAAGGCTTCCCCGAAACCTATTTTTTGTGCCATTGTGTCCAACATAACCCAAATATGTCAGCTTTTATGAGAAAAGGATTGTCTAGACAAGTTAGGGTTAAATTACAATAAAATGTGAATATTAAAACGCCAGAAAAAGCGTGGTTATAAATACGAGTACGTATATTATTTAGAATATTCAGGTGTATAACAAAATATTTGAACATTTTCTAAAATGAAACCATGTTCTGAAAGATGGTTTCGCAGTTTATCGACCTTTCGGTAATAATGTCAATATTCTTGTTTTTATACAAACAGGGCATTGTAATGGGTATGATAAAAGTAATCTTTTTTTTGTGTAAAATTGGGTAGCATACATGTAGTCGTACATATATTTTTTTAATATGACCCAGAGATGAAGTCGAAAAACACAAAATTCATAGCTAACCTGCGGTCCTTCTAGCATTATAACGTGAAGTCATATGTACACTGTGCTTACTGATAACATTATAATAGAAACATCAAATTAATTTGTGTAACAATTAAATTAAGAAAACATCTTTCAGCGGACAAAACTTTCCTGGATTTGAATCTGGCATATCAGTTCCCGATACGATGTGTACTGCCAAGTCTGTGGGTATATCAGTTGATGGGAACACCTACGAGCCTCATCTCCTAGCCGGCACCATGGCACATATGATCGGACACAACATTGGTAAAGATCATTTATTTTATTAAAAATAGACGGAAAAAATCTCAGCCTCCAGGACATCCGACGAACTTCCTTCGAACTCATTTTAATAATGACTTTTTTTGAATTACGTAAAAAATGAATACATAATATTTATTGTTAAGGAACTCTTTATGGAATCATATCATGGAATTGAGATGACATTTTTGTATTCATTAATATGTAACATAAATAAAGCTTGCAATGTGATGAAATCCAGCTTAAAAAAAGGAACTTTTGAATACGCCTTTCGAAACCAACAAATGTATTGTCACATCCAGAAAAAGTTACGGTATCATGTAAAGGGATCACAATAATTTTATCTTGTATTGGATTCATGTTTTCAAATGTGATGCGCGGAGCTCATTGATAAACAGATGACTTTCATCTCGTGTGTTTTTCAGAAATTGGAACGCGAAAATTTTTAACATTCATTATAAGATTTTATGTTACAGAAAAATATACTATCATGTGAAAGTTCATATAAGATGTAAAACCTGAAAGCTTTTTAGAATTATCTGTTAATGAGTTAGATGATGATGTTAGATATTATTAAAGTCCTTTTACTTTTTCTGAGAGTTTTTTTTATATAATTGTATGTTCTCAATTTTAATATTATTAGGCATGGGTCACGATGACGGTCGAGAAAACTGCTTCTGCCGTGACTGGCACGGCTGTATAATGGCTCAGTCTATCGTAGGGTTAGAAAACGTGCAACCTTACAAGTTCTCCGAATGTTCCAAGAATGATTATATCAACGAGCTCAGAATTTCACAAGGCCTTTGTCTGCTCAATAAACCCAATGAGGTAAGAATTTTATGTGTATTTTATATAGAACAAAATTAGATTGATTATTTATAATTAATGTTTTTATACGAGCGTCGTTGTACAAGCTTTACATTTACTTTAAGCTTTGTATTAAAGATCTACGCAAAATGACTAGTATTAATAGTCTGGCGTGCCATCGTGGGGAAGGCGTAACATATTTCCCGCTATGCATGCTTGGCACTGGTTTAAATTCCTTACGAGGCAAAGTATGCTTCCCGGTTGGTTTAAATGAAGTTAGGTCTATTACGAAGCTTGTGAAAACTGTTTAGTGAATTTTCTCGTCTAAGCTCTTTGAAACTTGCTTCGGTAATATTAAATATAATTATACTGTTGTCAGGTTTATATATTTAAAAATATTTACTCTTAAAAACTAAAAAATGAAAGATAACATATAAATATTTCCTTATTTATTTGAGATTAAAAGGAAATATTTTAATATATTCGTTCATTTAACTATTTTAAAACAACAATATTGCTATCCGTATTCAATTGGGGATAAGCGATAATATAATTTCAAAGATCCTTTTCAACATAAACTTCTTAATTTAAAGTCACTTTATTCATCACTTCTATAAACTTCACTCAATTTATAATTGGGAACGTCTAAACACCTCACCGCAATTCAGGCTTCACTCGAGCCGTGACGTCATTCGCACTCCACTTTCGACGTTGACAAGGTTTGATTCGAATGCAAAATATCTGCGAAAATTAATCAGTTGGGTCGCATTGTTTCTCTTCTTGTGGAGCCCACTTTAATAAAAGTTATGGTAATCTGCCCTCGCTCGGAATTATCTCTTCGTTTGCGAATATATAATAACACCAGCGGACCGGGAGCCGGGACCAGTTTATATTGGAATAAATTTACATAGTGGGGAATAATAACCCGGCTACCACTTCCGTATCGATTTGGCACGTTTATATCGTTATCAGAGAATTCTTTTATGAATTGTGATAATTTTTTTCAAGCAGAAATAAACTATGCATTAACACACTTTTTTATATTTATTTGGTCCTATGTGAACTCACACATTACTGGATATTTCTCACTTTTGTTATAAAAATATATTCGTATATCTAGCTTTTTCTACATGAATAGCTTCAAAAACAGTATTTTACCAAATAAACATTTAGCACTAATGTAGTACATTTAAATAGACGTGAACATCTCCTAAAGAGTAGATAGCAAGCAAGTAGAAGTGTTGAAACCAGTTCTAATTTAAAAAAAATAAAAGAAACAATGTTAAACTAAAAATAATTACTTTGCGGTGTAAGTTTAAGATAAGTATAACAAAGTTTCAAACTATCGTAAAATATTTTAGCATTTTAAACATGAAGCATGTTCTCAGAGTTTACTGAAAAACAGAAATAAAAAACTCAACTTTCCAACAAAGCCGTAAATTGTACTCTTTCAAGGTTTTTTAAACGCTTAGCTATATTCGTTAGATTTAAGTTAATTATGTAACAAAGTAGAAACTGCAAGAAATGGAAGTTAAAATACAATGTTTTATTCTTTAACTCGCTCTAATTTCTGTGACCTATTTATTATCTCAACTGTTAAACAAAAGTTCTAAGTGACTAGGCGTTTTTGTACAGCTTTATCATTTCATCGTAGGCCATTGTTCGTATTACGGAGTAATAATTTCTTTATCTTTCGCTTTTAAAGTTTAGCCTTGAATAAACTTTCTATTTTCCTAACATGTACATCGTACGCTTTTAAGTAAAGGTACGAGTAAATTACATTTATTATTATTATTATTTTATTAAATCATCTATTTAGTTGGTGGTACATCGGCAATGTGGTAATGGAAGACTGGATGAAGGAGAAGAATGCGACTGTGGCACGATTTCGGAATGTCAACACATGAACTCTTGCTGTGATCCCTTCACCTGCAGACTCACTAAAGAGGCTCAGTGCGCTGAGGGTGAATGCTGTGAAAAGTGTCAGGTAAAGCATTTGTAAATCGTAAAGTTATCAATAACAAAAACCTTTTTGTTACTATTATGCTTATTTATATAATTTTAAATGAAATATGTAATTGTTATTACTTGTCATTAGCTTAAACATCGCGGCATAGTTTGTCGGGAAGCGACAAATGAGTGTGATTTAGAAGAGACCTGCACCGGTCTTTCTGGGGCTTGTCCAAGTGATGCTTACCGAAAAAATGGTGAGCCTTGCGAATCCGGTAAAGGATATTGTTTTGCTGGTCAATGTCCTACGCTGTCCACACAGTGTGAGAAAATCTGGGGCCCTGGTGCCAATGGTGCTGATAAAGAGTGCTTTGAACAGTTCAACTCCAAGGGTTCGATGACCGGACATTGCGGAAAAGATTCGAGTGGAAATTTCATGAAATGTGAAACTGAGTAAGTATCAAAGAAATAATTGAATATTAATTACACGCAAATGAATTACTACAAGGGTGATATAAAGTTCGGAACGGCCAAAACTTGCAGAATGGTAATGCCAAATATATTTCGCAAACACGGTAAGGGTAAGGTTTTCTAACCTTGATTTTCAGAAATGTGAGATGCGGTTCTCTTCAGTGTCAATCCGGGAACAGATATCCAGTCGTATCCGGCATGGACGATTACTACACTAGAACTGTTATCACAATTAAGGGCCAAGAATATGATTGCAAGTGAGTTAACTGTTGTGCTCCCTTCGTCTTAGTTATTTACCAGGTTTATCCGAACAGTTCATTTCTTTTTATCAACAGAGCAAATAACAGAGCGCAGTTTTAATTTTAAAACCGACATTGTGATTAAAGAACAAGATATAAAATGTTGTAAAATTTATTTTCAAAACTATTCCAGAGCAACAACTGGTGTTCCTGACCTCGCGGACACAATGCGCCTGGGGCTGGTTCGTGATGGCACCCCGTGTGGTGACAACCTGATCTGTGTTAATCAAACCTGCACATCCATCTTCCCATACATAGATCACACGAAATGTCCCACGGATCATAACAACAACGAATGCTCGGCAAAAGGGGTAAGTTATTCGAGATTTTTAGCCCTTACAGCACTAAAGCAGTCACGAGCTTTAGTGTTAGTCCTAACTAACAAATTCGCTTTAGTAAAACTTTATTAATCTACGTTTATCTTCAACATTTCCAACATTCATTTTAATGATTCCATTAATGGGATTCGCAAAGTTCTTTGGCGACCATTTAATGTGCAGGTGAAAACTCTAATCTTTTAATTCAATATTATTTAAATTTCCTTCCGCCTGTCTAACTACGTTAACTTGCTCAATGCATAACCACTATTGCTGGTAGAAGTGACAAGTGTCAACCAATACTGTCATTCCAACTTTTGTCTTCCTTCAAACACGGATATAGTGAAAATATTAGTACTACTTTATTATCCTTTATAAACCCTTATTATTTATACATAAACAATTTTACGTTTTATGACTTCTCTACTTGCTATCAGGAATTCAAGATTCCAAGCCGCTTAACGCTTGTAACTTAGCGATACAGTGCGAGGTGGTACTTCGGTAATTACCACGTCGTTGTGACTTAACGTCGGTAAACTTTAGGTCCTGCTTAGGTACGATGTGTTTATACCGTTAGTAAACAGTGGTGTGAAACTATCTTCATCCTACATCAGTTAGACTCGAGCTGAAAAAAGCATTATATTGCAATTGTATAATTTATGTTCTAGCCATATTTCAATCAACTGCACTCGATTGTTCACAATTGTAGTATTTTATAATAGCATTGTCAAATTTCGACGTTTTATATTCATTGTGTATTTCGAATATTTCAGGTTAACAAAGTTTTCAAAATACACACAATGTCGGAATGAAGCGAAGTTGAATCAGTTCCGTAAACAAATTTCAGTGACTCCCCAAACCAGGTTACCTTTGCTCAATTCTAACATTGTAAACCTCCGATATGAAACTTGCAATTTTTTTATTTATCAAAATGTCACCTAAAAGCGCGCCGATACAATTTTTAATATCTTATTTTAAAACTTTCTAAACCAGAATATATTTCTCGGAAAATTGCCGATGCTGGTCGTATTTTGGTAATTACTTCATTTTTCATCCTGACTGTTACAATAAAAAAATCCGTTTATTTTTTAATATTTAACAAGTGAAGAAGATATTACAATTCTGATTTGATAAACAAAAATCTATTTTACCTACATAAAATACATTTTGGAATAAAGTAACGAGCCGATAATTAATCGTTACACAACTTATGCATGAATTAGCAATTGTCATTTGTAAAAGTACCGTCTTCACCCTCAGTACATTTTATCGATATGACCAAAAGGTCGTCCATATCCAATTAGACTATTAGTAATTCAATGGCTATACCCAGCACATAGTGAACGTCAAGGCAAAATTTGTTTAACTCAAAAACAAAATTCTGTTATAACAGAAACAAAATTTGCGACTTATCATTCACATCCATTCTTCGTGTTAGCATTATTTAAATAACTTTAATTTCATTGAATTTGTTCATAGCACCATTCGATGATTTTATTGCAAAAGTATAGAGGCCTAAAATAATAAGCTACCGGCTGTATTTTTTGTTACAAACATAAAATTCAAACACGTCTAGACTTTGAGGCCGTTAAATAATCACAAACTGTTATTATTATTCCCCGGACCAACTCGATAATTGGCAACTAACTCCAATCGGGTCTAACTCTAATTTGTACCAGTTAGAAACTGCAATTACTCTAACTTATCTCTATCGCTATTTGTGTTTGAAATCTAAAATTTAATATATTTGTCGCTTACGGACTAAATTTTAGACCAGTTAAAACTGGTTTATATGGAATTTCAATTTAGTTTCGCTTTGATTTTATATAAATTCTGTTAAATAGGGTTCATGCGCAGTTGAGATAAAATACTTAGCTAGTAAATTATGTTTGATAGGAATATCAAAAAGATATAAAAACAGATGGACCGAGCTACGCTTCATTGGATGCTGCAGATAATTCGGAGCACGTCACTACGTCTCAGCTATTCAGACGGCATGCCGACTTGCTGGGAGTTAGATAAGATCACTCTTAATGCCATTGTTCGTCTGCAAAGTTTGTTTAAACCGTTCTCATCAAGTTAACCGTGTTGTTTTATAAGGATTTTCATACTGTGGACTTTACTAAGCTTCTTTGATTGTTCATTAATTATAGTTTTCACAAATTCTTTATCATACAATGTACGGTTGCCAATATTGTCTCCATCTGACATACAAATGACTGATTTCTGAACAACATTAATTCACGGGTATTCAACTTTTTGAACAATTCAAACGACCAACAACTATTCCTAAATTATAATCCTCCTCAATTTGCTTAAAGCATAAAACATAAAATAAACAAATAAAACTTAAAATAGAATTGTATACATCATAATAGGAATAAAATAACAACCCGGGTAACTTTAAAATATATGATACAATCAAAACCGACAACCGCAACTTCAAAATCACGTTTTCATAATCTAATGCCGCACGGTATGAGTGAGAAGTTTCACGTTTTGTACAATGAGAAACGTCGACAATGACGTCGTTAAAACTTTCATCCTGTTGACGCTTGTACCTGGAGAATAATCCGTCCTTATCACCTGGCGATATCAACAATTTAATTTGTGAAACACTTCAACGCTAGTTACCAAGTGTGATGAGGAATTATAGGACCAGATATAGCTTCACATGTATTAATTATTATTTGAATAAAAGATTTTGTATGTTGTATATATTTTTAATAAATCAATTTAAAACACATTATATGGACACTAAAAGAGCTAACCTAACCTCAAAATTATATTAATGATGAATAAGTCGTAATGGCCAGACGGTTAAAGTCCCGTCTCATGCATGAGGTTCGAAACCTGGAAAGAATTAATGTGATTTTTCATAGTCATGTGTACTTTCTAAGAGTATTTAGACACCTCTGACCACCACTATCTGTGAAGAAAAACATCGTGAAGAAACCTGGACTTATAATATCAAATTATAAGTTTGAAATCACCAACCCGTCTTGAGCTAGTGCGGTAATTAATGCTCAAACCTTCTCCATGTGAGAAGAGGCCTTTGCTCTGCAGTGGGCTCTGATTGGCTGATGATGATGATGATGAAATATATCTCAACTCCTATATTCATTAATAGCCGTATTTATTATTCTGCATCATTCCATTAATTAGGAGGATATGGTCATTTTAAAACCCACTTCAAACATCAAACTACAAAACTTGCATTCGTAGTAAAAATAAACTGATTTTAAGTCAGTCAGAATACAGTTTTAATAAATTTAGCTCTAATTTAACATATCGTACTAGGCAATGCAAAGTTATAAGTTCATGTGACACTCGGAGTTTGAATGCCTAAGCATGTCTAAGTTTAACTTCTGGCAGGTTCCAACGTTGGATTCAGTAATATTAGTTATTATTTTATATGCCCTCTACACATCGTTTTGTACTTTATTAAAATATTCAATTAAATTGAAAATCATGTCCCAAAACAGAGGTTGAAACAGACAATTGAGAAACATTATATTCAATCTTCTTATAAAACTCCGAGGTGTTCTCTAAATATTTAAACCTCTTCACTTAACTTCTAGATGTGTTCAAACCTGAACAAGTGCGTATGCAACCGTGGCTGGACAGGACCTGACTGTTCACAGCCCGATGCTCTTCCTCCGTCCCCTACTCCGGGTATTCCTGAGAACACCACAAAGGCGGCTTACAACATGACCAAGAAAGAGACACCGTACGGTGAGTCGATCACAGTTACGGATCATATGAATATCGTTTTGCTGATAATATGCTGTTTTTATTCTTCTCTTCTTATAAAACATATCAACTATAGCGTTATGTCAAAGAAAACTTCATTATCAACTAATATTTGTAAAGTTCAGAAAAATGATAATTTGGAAGGAAGAAGATATACATACTTAAGTGTTGCTATCTTTCTTGTATATTTGTATCTACATACATATAGGTATATTTTTTAATCTCACTAATTTTACATATCGTTCTAGATTATTTAAATTTTATATGAAACTTGGTATTATTTTTCCTTTTTCTTGTGTTAAGTTTATTGACTTCGATCTGATTGTTACTTTCAATTCTTATTTCATTTCTATTTAAGTTAAATATGTTTGTTTAAACTTCTGTTATGTAACGTTTAAAACATTTTATTTTGTTTAATAACCAATGGTTACATTTTGCTCTTTGTAAATAACATTATTTTATATAATTGTCGTTTTGTGAAATGTGAACTTACATTATGTGTTTGCTTTGTTAATTCTCTTGATTTATTTTACAGTTTCTTTAACTGGTGTCTACTAATTGTACGCTGGTTTATGGTTTCAGGTGCCTTCTTATATCTATTGTTCCCTACTTTATGTTGCTATTAATGTACAAAATTATATGATTGGCCAATTCCGAGCACTGCTCTTCAAATTTCAGAAGTGAAATTAGTGTCTTAAATGTATGAAACTTCACTTATATGCATAGGCTCGATCACAATACACACCGGAGGCATAATATTTGCCTTAAACGTTATGACATTAGCTTTGTAAAGATTGAACTAAGTTAGGCAGAGGAGCATTGCTCGGAGGGTAATTGAGAGGCGCGGTCGGCGCCGGCGCACTAACGTGCGGGACCCCTCTCTTGCAGGTGAGCACGAGGGGAATAAGATGAGCACCATGAACATGGTGATATTATTACTCGCGGTTGTGCTGTCCGTGTTCGTGGGTTTCGCCTGGATGGCGTACTGCTTCAGGTAACCCGGTAACTCGGTGTTGTCGCACTGTGTCCGTCGCTCGTGCCTGCAGTGTCGTGTCGTGTATTGTCGCCGACTTTGGGTCCCGCCGGCGCCGCACGCGCCCCTTCGCCGTCCCGCCGCGGCCGCGTCCCGCGAGCGTGCCGGGATGACGAGAGGCGTGCCGGCTCCCGCGTGACTTACCCTTCTCTTTGGGCGCAGAGAACTACCACGGCTCGAACACGGTGTTCCTCGTGGCGGTGCTCATGTCTGTGGTAGGGGGGGTATTCATAGTATTTGCCCTGAGCGCTCTCTGCTACAGGTCAGTCGTAGTACACAAAAACTTCTCCCTGTGCCTAAGGTTAGTGAGCAGAAAACAGACCAAAGGTAGTCTTTAAGGAGAAATTTAAATACCGTCACCTTCGTATACTTGTATGTTTATATTAGACGTTAGCGTTGGTGTTTCCGTTTTTAAAGTCGACGATTGGTTTTTCGTTTTTTGATTATTTGGAGATTTTTTATGTCGTTTACTTTGTCGTCGTAGAGCTAGCTGGCGGGTGGCGCGTCGGCGTCCGTCGGCGCGCCCCAACTGCATTTGATCTGTGGTTCTGTGGCTCTGTGCTCGCGCCGGCGGCCGGCCCGCGGCGCCCGCGCTCACAGTACACACAGAACACTGTGCACTCTGTGCACTTGCGCATAACACGGGGCCTTCTTACGCGCCACTCGCCGAGCGCGAGGCGTCGCCGTCCGGCCGCCTCGCTGCATGCCGACGAGGCTTTCCACGTTGTACTCGAGCGACACCTCGATTCAAACCCTTAAGATTCTGGGCTCTTGGATGTATGCATTGGCTTATGTGAACTGTGACTCGTTTTCGTTTCCTTTCTTGGTCGGAGACCGTGTCGCCGGGCGCCGCAGACTGCTGCCCGACGGCGCGATCGCGTCTATATCTTCCTACATCTCACCAACTCGATCGTATCATCGACTACGCTCATAGTAGACTCTCTTAGAGAATGTTTTGTTATATTTTACTTAGTTGTATCATTTTCGCGCCCCACGCTATCTACGACCGATCAATTTGACATATGCGAAGATATAGCACGCTCAACTCTGACGTCACGATCATCACCACTGTCACTAAATTATATAAAAACTTTTGCACGACAAGCGAATGTGCGATGCACGGATTCTTCTTTCGAGCAGCTGTCTGTCTAGCTAGAATGCCTTATGTTATATTTAAGTAAATTATATCTTTCCATTAAAAATTTTATAACAATCTTTTCTTTTGCTACTTTATTTTAATAGTGATCATTGGATTTAAAAGATATATCATTATTTTATCAAAACAATCATTTTTTACTGGAAAGATTCGTATCACTTAAGCTAAGATTAATATTTTTTGTTCTATTTATCCATGAACATCAATTCCCATGAGGAATGAAACGAAAAATTGAAGTTTTGTCAGAAAGAAATATAAATTATTATTGTGAAAAATAATTGTAATATCCAAAAGCACCAGTCTATATTATAATTGGATTTAATCGATTTGTTTCAATTGAAAGATTAAAGTCTCTTGATTCATTAAATTTGTCAATAAATTAATTCATGAAACTTTGAGAAATAGCTATGAATGGCGATGAATGAAAGCTGACAAACTTACTCAATTATACAAATAATAAAAATATTTTGCAAACACGAACATCATGATACTAAATGCTAAATCTTATTACTTTCACAACACACTCATTGTCAGCATTCATTCACGCCATATTTATTCGGAAACGAAAACACGATATCAAAATTTAGCCTGAGGTGTTCTCGATTCCGTAACATTACGATATCTCGATTGTAAAAACGTTATCGATTTATCTGAGTGTGCGTTCTACGCCACGCCTGCAACAGGAAAAAGAGCACTCTGCCCAAGTACGATCCGCCGTACGTGAAAAAACCGATCGCTAAAAGCTTCGCGGCTGGTTCGACAACATCCAATAATTCTCAAGAGGATATATCGCTAGATGGAGGGAAGATGCACTCTTTTAATAACACATTCAGGTACATACTAGTTGAACTTAAATTTATTGTATCATAAACATTCAGCAGACAACGTGTAGTCCCCCTCTATGATATATGTACTTACTAGAATTAAACAACCGATAATATCATCAAAATCTTTCTTAAATTCTTACAAATACAACACCCTACCCTGTTGTACATTTTTTTAACAATCAAGTAATTTTTGTTTTGTATGTGTTATTTCTGAGATGTGTATCAATTATTATTATTTTAGGTCCCATTAAGTTATTGTAGCCGTTTAATTTTAAAGTGCTCTAGATTTAATTTTAAGATACTAAAAGACATTTAGAGCGTAGGGACGTAGACAAAATATTTAAATTAAAACTTGAATAAATGAATTTTTAAATTACATAATTCATTTTAAATGTTTATCTCTCTTATTACGAAAACCAAATGTAAAATATTTGAAAAGAATGGAAATTATGGTAACAATATTTAATCTTGAGCACATTTTCGATTTTTTTTTACTCCAAAATTAAATTTCTGTTTATTCTCCTTATCGGAACTGGTGTTAACAGAAATCTTCTCAGGTATGTCCAAGCTTGGAGTTGCCTCACGCTCAAAGTATTCGCTCACACGATTTTCGCTTTTATCACAATCGGCTTTGGTACCAATTAGCTTCGAAGCAATTTTCCAAATCTCGATGGCGTAATGTGTTTAGTGTGACCGAGCACATTCACACAGTATGCGTTCCAATATTCGCTTTTAAATATCATGTACTGTCAGATATCATTTGTCTAAAACATTTAAGATGCACAAGAACAATAGATATTGTAACTAGGCACTTAGTTTTCTAGAATGACAATAAACTAGCAATACGTAGAGCATTTGAAATAGCAGTGGAATAATATGGCTGATAAAAATACATATTTGGTTATATGGTTTGGATCACAAGTGATCGCGACAGAAATTATCTTTTACATTAATCGATAAAAAAATAGTTTCCAATTTGCGGAAATTTAACAAAATTCCGATTGGGAAGAGCAAAATTTAAATAATTCCACATTTCTCAGCCGAGGGGACTCCCAGCGTGTTATCTTCAGACACGGGAATCACATGTCAGGAGCTGGCTCCACTAGCAGATATCCGTGAGTTGACAACTATTGGACAAGTATAACTTCATGGGGTCTAACTTTTTGACAAAATATAAATTGATACATTCTTGTTTAAAAAATAATAGTGAAGTGTGAGACTTAGAAGATGCTTATAGCTAGATAGCAGGTTTTTTCCCAATATAGAAATAGAAATGTCGTAAAGGCTATTGATATAGTAGCACCGGACATTACACCCAAACCATTAGCATGCGCGGGTCATCGTTGCTGTAATATTTCATTTACTTGAATCTATCTGTAAAAGTAATGCTTTTAATTTCAGAGACCATAAACAAATGAAACGTGTACACTCCGGCAGTGAAGACGAACCGACGCACTCTGGTAAATGATAAACTATTAATAGAAAAATACAAATGATAATTTAAACAATACAGTTTTTTCAATACATCTTAATTATTTTAAGGAGAAGAGGATATAGCCTTTATAGATGTAGCACCTAATTCCATGGCCAAGTTACCCGAAAAGGGTATTTTGAAGAAACACGGATATGGAGCAGTAGATGGCAAGGATAAATGGGCTGAAGATTCACAATCTGAACAGCTAGAAGCTGGGTCACAGTCGGATGGTCAAGAACATACGGGTGCAGTGGCTGACATGGAGTATAAGTTTAAGGTATAATTTGATTTACTCTAATATTCGTTTTAGAAGTATACTGGAGAAGGCTCAAACATGAGAACACCTCATGAGGCTAGATTCTATCTTCTAAAAACTAGTCAAATTGTTTGCAGGATCTAAACGGATATCACGAAAACATAATAGTAGCGCTAAAGACTGCAGCCGCCCAACGAGCAAGTGCAGGGCAAGCCGTTGGTTCAGGGGACCTGCGGGCTTTACAGGAATATGAATATAAACGAGAAAGAGTACCCAGTGCAGAGAAAATACACGAAACAGAACTTAGAAGACAACGAGGCGATGAAGAAGAAGATGAAGCGCCACCATGCGGGCCCATCAGAATCAGGAACCTAGAAGATTTAATAAGGCAACTGGAACACCATTCCAGCAGACATATGAGCCCATCCGGGTCTGAGGATATTCGAATGTCAGAGACCGAAGCCGACCGTCATTATAGGATTGAAGGCGAGGTGCCACCGTGAGTATTTGAATACAATTTTTACCATTTTAGGAGAACACGTTATAGATCAATATAATAATAATCAAGTGACGTGGAAATATTTTACTTATGTTATATCGATTCTGATATAAACTACAACAATCAAAACGCTGAGCTTATAAAGTGTTGATTTTAAAAAATATTGATGATGACAAAAATAATAAAAGAATAAGAAAAATGATCATTGGCATCATAGTTATAACGTTAGTTTTGAAATTAAAAAACAAAATGTATAACGTAATGTGTAACTTTAATGTTAAACACCTCACTCATTGAAAATCCGACCAACATTTTTAATTTCACATATTATGTTACAAAAGATAAATATTTTAATTTTCATAGCTCCTTATTCCTAACCTCTGAAATCGTTGTTTTAAAAGAGTTCATCATTATTTTATTGTACAGTCGATGCCGTGGCCGGATCCCTCCAACAGAAGAGGAGGCCCGTTTCGGCTACCCGCGGTTCAGGGGCAGCACGCGTCATCATCCTGCTATGTTCGGTCCCCCGGCCACCTCCCCGGGCCTGCTGGCTCACGCGTCGCTCGGACCCCACGGCTCCCACCCACTAGCGCACGGAACTCTCCGTGCCCCACCCGACGATGACGCTCTGTATGAAACTGCTGATGCGGAAAGACTACGGGATGCCCCCGATAGTGAGAGGTGAGCAGCCCTGAGAACTGACTAGTTTCTTATAATAATCATAATACGTACAGAAATACACCTCGTTAATATATTTTTTGGTAATTTTTTTAAGATCTGTTTTGTTAGGATTTATGATATGTTATTATGATGTTATATAATTTGTTTGAGTTAAGTAAAGTACGATTTAGTTATAATTATGTTCAGTTTTTCAATTTCAGTCTTTCAGTTAAAAATTCAGTGAAATTGCATTCAGTTAGTCAGTCTCTCAATAAACTATATCTTTAACCGAATAAAAATATTACAACTTTTTGAATAAATAAAAACAGCTCACCAGTTTCCCCTTTTACCTCAAAGTCTAACTTGACATTACAACACTTCTAAAACATTTAAGTAAGATGGACGCTACACAGATGTGCCATATTGTTTGTTAATGTTATACTAGAAACATAAGAAATGAAATGAAGCACAGATTTCCAAATATTCAAGAGAAAGAGACCATACTCTGGTCCCATAGTTCAATCTCTGAATTCCTTCTCTGTAGAAAAAAGTCCTTAATACTTTTAAGGGAATATACTTGGAGCACTCAAGCATTAGAGACGATACAGTAATCAAAGCTAGTTGGTTTCCTCATAAATATTCTGGTCCTACGGATGCGAATCTAAAATAGTACTACTTTCATTATAAAATAGTGCAATGTATAAATTGAATAAATGTTATGTAAACCGAATACTTGGCCAAATACTTAATACTTATTCGGCCGAAAGTTCGACGCATCTCTTATATCTTATGTATTATTTTGTTTATAATATTTTTTTTTCAGCAACACACCACTTATCAACACTATGTTAATGATATGGCGGGCTCTGAGGGTCTAACCAAAATTTTTTTTATTTTAAAAACAATGTTCCTATAAAGGTTATCCCACCGTCTCTTTCAAAACTGCTAGGCTAGATAAAGATGACTGTACTTAGCACGCAAGCTGGCCGGTTTCTCAACAAATAAGTAGTATAAACATCCACACCCACATTGGCAATTAGCTTTAAACCGGTCAGCGTTCTCAAGATCCGAGAGCCCGCCGCAGCGACGCGCGTAGACTCTCCGTTCCTCTTCTTTATCATTTTCTAGTGATGAATTTATTCAAGCTCAACAACAGTTAGCCCGGTGGGCGAGTGAAGAGGCTGTACCCGGCCGCGAGTACTTCCCGTCGCCACACTCCCCGCGCTCCCCGGCCGGCAGCTCCGCCAGCGAGCTCCCAGCTGCCTTCCCAGAGTACAAGCACTGACACCCGACCGGCCGCGGCCCACATCTGATGGATATGTGAATACGTAATGAATGTAAATAAACGAACTAATTGCACAGTATATTTAATAATATGACTGAAATAAATAGTTTTAGTGTTAAAGCGTGTGTCAGCGCCGCGCCGCCGTCGGACCCTCTTATGTTAAATGTTTATATTCGTTTTAACTTGATACGCTTTATAACTCTTACTCTGTTTGGTAGTCCGGCGGTGTCGCAGGTCTGTATGTTAGAGTTACACTCGGTATTTAAGTCATCGTTGTATGTATCTAGCTGTAAGTGTTGCTGGCGCTAGGTCCCGCGTCTGACAAATCCATCACCGCGGACTTCGAACCTAGCTTACGATTTAGATAGGCGTTTAACAAATTGACATAAAACGATATTACGTCGGAGCTTTAATATATCGAGTGTTTCACGTTGAAGTTCTAGCTCGGCGATATTAAATAATTGCTAACGAGACGTTACTAATACCGCACCGCTTTAAAGCGGTGTGCAGCGCTGGCGTGATCAAACCGTCCCCGGAGAGACGCTCGTGATTCGACACGCCGTATCAACTTTCCGATCCAACGCCCAACTCCATCGTCATCGTCACGAATAAGAACACCAAATGTGGGTGAATGACTTACTGTTTAATTCTTGTTTAAACTCATGTCAACGGCGACATCTAACCGTAATAATGTTAACGTTTAACTAGAAACATTAAAACATATTCTAAAATAGTTACCTATTTAATGTGAATATAAGTTATGTGGGATTTTATCAAATATATATTATGTATAGTCATATGAAACGAATTTAAACTGAGATGTATGTTGAAGCGAGGTCGTATTCTCAATGTAATGTGAAGGTTCGGCTAATTATAGAAAAAAAATATAGCTTAGACGATTAGATAATAAATTGATGTAAAAATATATTATCCATTAACGTAACCGAAGGATGAATGTCTAGTGCTAATTAAATTATGTACGAACGGTTACTTAATATCATTGTTAACGCCACATTACATTGGAAACTCCCTAGAATGTTACATTTTCCATTTATTTTATTGCTACAATTTAGGAAGTTAATGTTTTAACTCCTTGACGCTAGGTTTACGCTAGGTTTACGCTAGATGGCGTCGCCAAACGTTTAGTGACTCCAATTCATAAGATTAAATAGAAAACGGTAAATCGAATAGATCCAAATGACCGACATTGGCCCCGCGGCTTTACGAATAATATTATTATTTATATTCATATACAAACGTATTATACAATACCCGTACAGCTTACAATACTATGAATAATAATACCATCAATATTCGTAAGCACAGCTCGGCGAATGTCGTTCATAAATGCACCTAAAATGTTAGCCAAATGGCGCGTTTTAAGTAATTAATCTCTTAGATAATTGTTATGATATAAATAACTAATATTAAATAGGTATCTAGGTATCTAATTACGCGTACAGGGTAGTGATGAATATATTACTCTGCGACTGGGAGAGACACTCGTGGCGATGAGAGCACGGGAACACTGTAACGGCTCATATAACTTGTAGATATACAATAATATACGTAGTCTAACATGTTCAGACATAGATTAGGACATAGTGTAAGGAGGTTTAATATTATTAATGATTTTTTTGCACAATAAATTAAATTGCTTTAAGTATTATGTAGATTAATCGATGTAAATAGTATCTACATCCCGCACGTCATTTTATATAGCATCACACGATAGGCACTTTTATATAACGGGTAACGTGTAAAAGGGAGGAATGTTACTGCCAACTAAATGTCGATTAGGAAAAATAATAGTTATTAAGTGTGTTTTGCATTGACCCATAGATGCAAGATATGTTGTAAGCGTTGTATAAGGGAATATATTGATAATGTGTGCGAGGCGTATGTCGCTGATGTACAGTCGACCCACGAGTGCGCCATTTGTGTGCGAGTGTCAACCCCAGGAGGCGTCGCGTGCGCGCCATTATAGCTACAAACACACATGCGCGGTTAACTTAATAATAATAATGTTATCTATAATAACATTTTAATTTAACGATGATAAACAGAACACCGATTATTTATATGTAAGATACCCTCTGGAAGTCCGTTTTATTGATATTGTTATCGGAAATCGGATTCGTATATCGGCTGTAAGTGGTAAACCTTAATGTGTGTGGCACTGTCATATATGGCGTCCCGCGCATGCGTGTTGCGCGCAGGCCTAATTCGTCAATTGACGTCGCCGATTCGGGCATTGCTCACGGTTGTGATCTAGTTGGTTGCGAATCTTCGTATTTTATTTATTTTTTGAAGGGACGTACAATTAATTAAACTTTCCCTGAATTTTAAACATTATCTGCTCTGACAAAGAGAGGCCTCGCAGTGATGTACAACAAATTGATTAATCTTATATAGATAACCTTTCGGAGTGTACAACACCAAGGACTTGAATACATTTTATTAGCTAAATTTTTAAATATCTTTAAAAGAAGTAATTACATACTGTGATAATTTGATTAATTTAGATTAAGATAGGTTTTAAACACGTGATTGTCATTCAAAGAGTAAAGTATGAACGACATACATAGCTACAGTTTATTCCTCGGATATTATCAATAATTAAGTTTCTAATCTTTCTTCGTTAGTGACAAACTGAGTTTGAATATTTTTTTAATATGAATATGAGTTTTTCGATCCCCCTCCTATTTCATTTTCTGGGGCTGAAAATAAAAACTACGTGGATTTGCAATCACTATCACCACCTAACAACTGATCTAGTGTTATATTAAGTATTTATGTAAAATAAAATACGAATTTTAAACGACAAATGAAAGTTGATACGTTGTTTTTTTCAGTTTTTATTTTGTCCTTGTAAATAAATTTGCTATATTATTTAATAAATGAATGTAACATATTAACGAAAACGAATAGATGAACACAAATTTTGTTGAATGTTTTATTGATACACTTGTTTATTTGTTACCCTCAACAAAGTTATTCCTTGAACTATTTAAAATATTTAACTCTATGCAATTGAAACCTGAAAATAGCTGACGTCATCTTGGACCAGCGCTGGGAGATAGATTCAAATCTAAGCACACCACGCAACAATACTCTGCGTTGATGTTGAATTAATAAATTGCGATTTATATACATTTATAACTGTTAGTAAGTTTTAATTAATAAAAAGAGAAACTAACTATAACAACAAAAATCTTTAAAAGTTTAATTCAACAAATCAGTGCTTTCACTTTTTCTTCTAATCAAAAACTTCGCAAAGTCATCCCTCTCTGGATCAAACGGTCGGATCTTTTCGCACTGAGCAGCTGTCGCAGCTTGCAGGATCTGTTCTCCGTAAGACTTCACATCATCTCTCTTCAGCTCCACCATGTATTTCCGTGTTTCCATAATGACAACAGCGTCATCACGAGCCATCGACCAAACGCTGGGTTTCAATCTTGGTAGGACGTTGTGCCCAACAAAAACCCCATGGAACAATCCCTGAAACTGGGGCTTATGGGGATAATGGTCCAGAGCAGATAGAGAAAGGAAATGCACTTTACCATAATCCAGTTCTATATAGGAATCACGATCTTCTCGAAGAAGCAACGGGACTTCAGGACCGCTTTCGGATATCTTAGCATCGAATTGACTTAACACAGCCATACCCAAATTTTGTTCTGTATCTAAACTCATCAAATTAGCATCAAAAGCTTTCCGATTTTCGATTTCGTATAACATCCTCATAACATTCCGCTCTGAAATATCTGTTGCTCGTTTATAATTGACGCCATGTGAGGACTTCAGCATCTCTTTATCTTCGCAATCCAGACCATAGGCTATGAATGGGGAAGTCACCAGGTCGCCAAGATATCCTCGATGAAGATAACGATCCCCGCATTTACAAACTCCGGCAGCCAAGGACACATTTGGGCGACAAACCTCCGTCTCCAACCACGTAAAAGCAACACCATGCTCTCTAAAATGCTTATACTCTTGAAAGCATATCCGACCCGCCAATTCCTTCAAGCGCATATGATAATCCCAATCATAAACTCCCATGCGGTTGTCATACCTGAGACCTAGAGTATGCCTGAGGCGATGTTCCCAAAGTTCACAAGCATTGAATTGGTTTGTGTTACCAGTTGTCCAAAAATTCATAAGATTCTCCATGTAATCTCTCTCGCGATACTTCATTTGATCTACTGACATGCAAGGCAGTAAACAACTCATGTAATCAGGGTTTGTAATCATGCTGACTAGTTGTTGTGCTTTTGCAATCAAATACCTCGAAGTTGGTGGCCTCAACAGTAAGTTGCCATAAATTTCCAGAAACCGCCTTGATTTTTCAAGTAGACCAAATCTCGTTGTTTTTTCCAGAGCAAGTGACAAGAGAAGAATTTGACGAGCCACGAGTTCCGGGCAGCCATCAATAACGAACAAATTCATGTACCGTCTTGTGTGCCGATAGGCCTGTGCCAGCGTTTTAATGAGATGCCTTCCATCACACCCTCCGATAACAAGAAAATTAAGCTCATAAACACTTTCATCCCCATGTTTTAAATACTCTGATTGTAAATCTAAGGCTGGAGTAATTCCCCAGAACATTTTGTCTTGCAAACTCAACTACTTATAAAATAATGACCGTCCTGTCGCTTCCATAGCGACGCAAACAATAAGTTGATGAAGCATAAATTAGGGCGTTGCCATGGCAACTAGCTATAATTGTAACATATAAAAGGTCTGGATGCCTCCTACACGTTTTATTAATTAAATATAAACTTACGGCTCTAGATAATCACTGAAGTGGCAATAAAATTCCTTTGTTATCAAAATAATAAGCCCGTCCCTATTTACAATATGAAATGAACCAAAGTAACGTCTTATTCGTAAAGATAAAATATATAAAAATATGGGCGGCTTTGGAGGGAAACCAAATGCCTCATTATGTAGAGTTTAGTAGGTGAGTCATCTTAAAAATTATCCCAAATTTTTTTTTCAAGAATAGATCGAAACCATAGCATATTATTTATTTACCTAACCAAGAACAGAATCAGATACAGCCTTAAAGGCAGTATATTCAATTCTGCTTTTATGGAGTAACAAAAAGAAGTTTATTTTTAAAAAGATTAAGTCAAAAACATTATTTCTATAAAAAGAGTTTACAACAACACATGTTGTGTGGTTAAGATAATTATATAGGGGTGGCAACCGGAGGTTCCAGGAAAACTACGAAACTTACTTAT
>DVQP01000494.1:0-22178 GCA_018231745.1 Danaus eresimus
GGTTTGAAAAAATATTTTAAATGCAGTTTACGTTGTATTAACACAGCATCCTATAGAATCGACGCAACACTGTACGATGTCAACGCGAAATTACAGGGCACTAAAATTGTGTTCTTGGACCCGCACCTTCTATTCAAAGCTTTGTGAACTGTTGACTGTTTTTCAGCTTAACTTGCACTCTTTATTCATACGATATTCCAAAAAAAAAATGAACTGTTAGTAAATAAAAACATTTGAATGTAGTTTTTGTTCTGTTTGCTATATTAATTCAGACGTGTTTTTAGTTAGTATCTAAACCAATTGAATGATTATTGCCACACATTTTTTATCCAACACATACGTTTTGTACATTAGGCATTGTTAGTATTGAAATAGTAATGGAAAAATTTATGTTGGTATTTCTGTTACATAATTTAAAAATGAAAATACTGGGCGGCTTAAAACTTCACATTTGTAGGCGATACAGTTACAGTTTAACATGAAATTCCATTGTTAATTATGGCAAAAAAAGTGCAATTACACATTTTTACTTCAGAATATTTAACTTTTATGTGTTTTTGTTTAAACTTGAAAACACAAAATATTGTATTCTTATTGCATAATAACTCAGCAACAGATGCTATAAGTTGGTTTCTTGAATAAATCTAACCTTATTGATTTTGAATTTTAATTTTATTGGGACATGATTATTCTTTCTAGCAACCCCTTTCCCGTGACATAATCCTATAATTTATTTTACGTGTAGTAAATGAATATCAGTAAAATACTTATAGTGATCTTAATCAAACTTTTTAGACGGACATAAAGCTAATACTTTTATCTCGTTATTCTCATTTTGTCGGTAAAATTTTAATTTTGCAAAAGCTTTATACGAATTAAAGCAATGAGGCGCAATATAATTTTATAGTCCACTAAAAGTGTAATTAACAATGAAGAGATTTTGACAGAAAATCTCTTTAATATCTGGGAATGATAAAAGCATTGTACTTTACTAACAAAAAATAGTCCAAGGGCTTTCGAACCATTTTTCTTACTTCTCTTCGTATAACTCTATCTCGGCACGTTCCGTCAATAATTTTCTTTGAACATCATAGATCTCGACTCAGAACAAACCGAGATGCAGTAAACATCGAATAATACGGCTTGTCTATAAAATATCATTTCTAGTTTAACTTTTTTTGTTTTCCATTGAATTTCGATCTACAAGTGGGCAATAATTGAAAACGAAACTCTTTTGTTCAAAGGCGAGTTCGCGAGACACAAAATAAAGGCGCTTAAAATAGATTGAACATATAAAATTTTCAGTTGAATTTCGCACGAAGCACCACGGGTGGGGTACTCTGTATCTTTTTACTTTGTTACCTTACTTTTTATTCCATTAGCGGGGCTGTGAAGTCCCTCTAGCCAAATATCATGGAATAATAAAAGCTGTTTAGTAATGATAATACGAAACGCAGCTCACGCCACACTGCTAACAGAATTAAAGTTGTGCACCATGAATTTCACGTTTATGCTTATTGCCGTAACAAATTAGTTTGTTTTCAAACTAACGTACACTTTTCATAGAATTCATGTTAACCGCAGAGCTACATACTTTCTCTGCGAAACGGAATTACAAATTCAAAGTTGAGTTTAAACGCTGTTAAGATGAATGCAAGTTCATCGGCGAAAGAAACTTTTACAATAGCCGGCTGGTGCAAAAACTTGGTCACATTTTAAGTCTGGGAAAATCCAGGTGCTTTTCAAATTGTGATCCTCTTTTGCAGCATTCTCTTTAGTTTACTTTATATGCGCAATGTACGACGTTATTGCTCTTACACAAAACTTTTTATTTTCGTTTATACCGAGTCAATCGTCCGCGAACATTTTTCAGGCAAAACTTTAACAGTGGAGGCAATCGCTCCTGAAATTCGAAAATGAAATCGTTCCGAGCGTCGCCAAGATTTATCGATGGATGTTTGAATTTACTTTCAAACTTTTGGGGTATAAAACTTATGACACGTAATCGTATATTCTAGTCAACATTATTTTTAACTTAATCATATTTAGATATATTTTTTATTAAAAAAAATGAGATCCAGCCTATGACAAACAATGTTCGAAGCAGGAGAATATAATAGCTTACGATAATAAATGACACACAAATTTTAAATAAAAAGACTGAAAAGCGTAAAACCTCTCGAAATGTGTGATTTTAACGTATATTTATACCATGAGGGACCATTTGTTTCCGTGTTGCTGATAGGGTACGCGGCAAGGTGAGCACGTACCTGCGCGGTGACAGCCTGTGATATATTTACGACAATCTGCTCTCAGTTTAAGAAACGTTATTTTTTTTACCGTTAGTTTATTTTTCTCTATATATATATGAATAAAATCATCCTACTTTTTTAAATATCATCACAATTTACACGCATATTTATAAATCCTAGTAACTCCTTGACTTCGAATAATTTCAGGGTTGGCGATTCGTTTTGGCAGGACAGATGAAGCTATTCGAACTTTTGGTAAAAAACTCAAATATTTTTTTAGTACTAGAGCGACTACGTACAAATTCTTTATTTTTTGATAATATTGTTTACTTTTTGTTTAAAAATAAAATAAAAGTTATGCCTCTGAAAACTAGATACCATCAGCAAATATTTAAATGTAACTAACAACAGTAGACTTAAGTAGTATTATTTTAATCAATTCCTTTATGGATACTAATTAATACACCAAATTCAATACTTTGCTTTAGTTCCACTTTGAATTTAAAGAAATTAATTCATACGTTTGAGGCTAATATTAAAAACTTATTTTTATACAAAACCTAATGAGAAAACAAATAAGCATAAGAGAATATTTTGTCGAAATTGTCTATATTTTCATTAAAACGTGTTAAATATGAAGAATGAAACAAGTGGCAACCGGGTCGTCTGGGGTTGGCTGCTGAAAAAATTGTTGACATGTCAATCGAAAGCTCGTCAACATTGAGCATATTCAAGTGATGTCTTGAAAAATCCAATGAAAATCTTAAAACCAGTTTGTATTGAGACGATATTTCATTTCATCTCATTCACGCCGCGTCTAGACTTCGAATAGTGGGATTGCTTATATACACTCCAATACATAATACATGAGTTGGAAATATAAGTCCGGGCTTTCATTTTGTACGAACCACTAGCGAAATTAACGAGTTTTTATTGGCATTTCTCCAATACACTAAGATTGTTAAAACAAAGAGGTGATTGTATAAATACAGCAAAATTTAACGATATTGTCTAAATTAATTAATATGTTATTTCAAATAATTTTATAATAGAAATCGTATCATTGAATAAAAAATATAAAGAACAACTACAATTTAATAGTAACTGCGAAATATTACTTAAAAGATAAAATGTTTATAATATTGTTTTACTCTAATATTATTTGTTAAAATGTAATTATTATTAATATAGATTAAACAAAAACTTATAATCAACACTGTTAAATAGTAATACTTACGTATATATATAATGCTTAATGCTGTTAAAGCTACGTTTAGAGGACATTTCGATCATACTAAGCAGCATAGTTACAGAAGGCGGTGACAAGTCGAGGGTCTGATAGACCGTTTTGACGCTACTACCAGAATCAATCAAGCGCTGATGTGTAATAGTGGCTATTTGTTCCTGTCCAGAATTGCATTTAATCCTTGGCAAGCCGCGAAAAGCATGTCCGTGTGAAATAATCCATGATGGAGATTATGCACACACACGACTGTCGCATTTTTTGGTTTGACTTACGTGTGCAACTAAAACTTATCACATAAACAAGATAAAACGGATATAATAATAAGGTCATTTAAAAATATCCTCGCTGTAAAACAAAGTTTTCTACTATGTTATAAAAACAAAACAAGGTGATAAAAATTTATAATGTTATTTCTATTAAAATACTGTATATAAAATAAACGAAATCTCATATTTCAAGCTCAACATCTTTAAACAGGTACCTAATAACATTATACATAGCCAGACATACGTTATGTAACAAAATTGGTGCGCTTACGATCCACTTACGCTAGATTCGGTGGTAAATTCAACCAAATAGGCAATAAGAGTGAGTAGCGGACTGCACCGAACGCACCGTACCCGCTCTTACTACACCGACCCAATCTGGTGCACAACACTATTATGAGGCGGTATACACATTGGTTTTAGTCGATAAAATCAATTATATACAAAATGGTCACATTCAGTTGAGATTTAATTTACGACCTTTATATGTATGTGTTTAATAATATTAAAATATAAAAATTGTCTCCAAAATACAAACATTTATGCTAAGTTTGTAGGTAATCACAAAAACATTCTTCACAGATATAACAGTTGTTTTTATGAAGCCACGTAGTTTTATATACTCGTATTTCAAATTTAAAGTTAAATCCCCATCACAAAAAATTAATCCGGGTATAAGAAGCTTGGAATAACAAAATTAAAATGCAAAAATTGAAACACCTTGTAATTCAGCCTTATGAAACTTCTTTATCGGGAAGCGCAATGACGCACCAAAACGGTATTGTTAGACTCGATTGCTCCAACAACTTTAGCACTCATGAAAATTGCTCTTATATCGGGGTTGATTCTTTCGCATTCTAAATGACAAAACTAAAAATATTGTCGCGAATTGATTACTCAGCAGTGTCATTTAAAATTATTGAATTTAATTACAGGATTTATTTTGTCTTTTTTTCTACATACAGGTATTAAATCACATTCACTATAACCTCTCAATAATATTTTACTCATGATTTAAATTATAATTGATAGTCTTGTTAATTGTTATCTTAGGTCTCAACGTCATGTTTAATTCTGATATGAGTACGAAGTAAGCGGAGCGCAAAGAGAGCGCCTACCGTATCATAATAATGGGATAGCTTCATAGGACGGTCGATTAATGAAGCAAGCTCCACAGTTACCCTAATAGTTTTACGACTACCCCCATCCCTACCTACTTGATTATGCATCACTACTACCGGCCGATTATCGAACTAGTAATAAAAGCCGCATACAAAATTTAGCTTTTTTAACTTCTCATTAATTTTTATCCTTAAAGTTTAAGCTTATCTCTGGTAATAGGATTATGTACATAGTGAATTCGAAGTTGCTCTAGCGTACAAATGTTCCTGTTTTTATTTTTTCGAATAAGTGAATTTATTATGAACAGTCCAAGCCTTTCTATACTTGCTTAGTGCCGAATAAAATACAATACGAAAATTTCCTA
Source organism: Danaus eresimus (assembly GCA_018231745.1). Taxonomy (NCBI): domain Eukaryota; kingdom Metazoa; phylum Arthropoda; class Insecta; order Lepidoptera; family Nymphalidae; genus Danaus; species Danaus eresimus. The sequence goes on from DVQP01000494.1 coordinate 5,251, forward strand.
GACATGTGAAAGGATTAAATTAAATTTTATCCAAGAAAATGAGAGTCATATAATAATTTATATATTTAAAAACTATTTTCTCTGCACAGGTCTTACTGAACGTATAACAAACCTTGAAAAAAATGATACTGAGAAATATACGAGTACAACAACATTAATTATTCATATTATTTATGAGTGTATTTATTTTTTGTTCATAAATAACTTGAATTATATTTATTACACATAATTGAACAAATCTCTAATTATTTATTAATACATTTTATTTCAATGACATATATAACCTTCAATTTTCTTAGGACTATGAAAGACTATTCAAAACTATACACGCAGATAAAACACTATACGCTCATAAGTTGTACGTTAAAGTCCAACCCGTTTCCGCCTAATATATATGTTTATTAACCAATGCATAATGAACTGCATTTCATGAAATTAAAGAGGGGAGCTAATACAAATGAATAAAGTTTAACGTTTCTACATACACACAGCATACTTATTTACTTATACGTACGTTTATCTATATACATCTTGCAATTATGAAAAATATTATGAATAATTATTTACACTCTAATCCGTTTCCTCATATTTAGATTAAGTCTAGACAGATTTTTTTTATTAAAATTAGCATTCTGGATGTTCATTTCAGCTATTGCTCATTGAGTCGTAAGTCGTGCTCTCAAGCATGAATTAAGTACTTTAGACGGTCGAGCATCTGTTAAGATATACTGAGGCGGGTAGACGACGTCTATGAGCCGAGGGTCGCGGGGGACGGCAATCCCTCTCATTTAACACCACTCCGCTTCTCTGTAGGTGTTTGCCGAAGCGATTTCACCGAAAGATCCGCCTTTTATGGTACTACTTACAGTCTCATAGTGATTCGCGGTTTTATTTCGGACGGCTCATGTAATGGAGCGTACATTTCATGCTCCGCAAAAACGGGCCCGGTAATCTTTGCATTTATACCGTGATCCTTTATTGATTTTAGATTTTTAGTAGAAATCGAAACGAATGAAACCGGCTTCAATGGAGACGCGGTCTCTGTAAGCCGATGTAAGCCCCGGCGATGATATAAACTTCCATTCACTCCAACATATATAGAAAGCTAACAATAATATTTCCATCGCATATGTTGTACTTTTCCACTTAAAAATATTTGAATGAAATCTTATAATGAATTATAAAAAAAATACAATCTATAAGTCATCTCATTAGCTGTGCCCTCTAACAGGAAATGGGCGTCTAAGTTTGAAAACTTTGAACGGTAAAATTATGATAAAGGGTTTTGTTTTCATGAGTAAAATAATTAAAGCAAAGTCACGTCCAAACACTTAATGTTTTGAAATGAAGATAATACCTGACAAAATAAAAACAACAAATTACTCTTAAAATTATTTATACAAAGAAAACATTTTTTTTAGTAAGCAATTAAAAGAACAGAGGATTCTTTAAAGGTACGGCTATTAAAAAATTATCGTTTATAACGATATACGCGAATTTAACACATTTTTATTGCAGACACCCCTGGTTCTCTTTAGACCCACAAGAAAAGAAACAAAAGGATGGAGACCTACCATTAAAATAAATAAAAGGAAATAAAGCACCGACCGCAAATTATTTCACTTACCTACCTACTTCTTTTGATAAAAATGCGAACGACGCATTAAATTTTGGGGAGAAAGGAAACTCCCTTGTAAGCAATATCGAGCAGGCAAATTTTTCAGATATTGCCTTCAGGTAGCGCACATTTATTATGTACCCGAATATATTACTCTTGATTCATTGACTTTGGATATTGATTTACTTTGCTTGCATAAGCTGTAGTTGAGTAAGTTGAAACTAACAGCCTTAGACTTGAAGAATTAAAGAAAAAATTCTGTGCGTGTGGACACTTTGGGGACAGTACTTTCTAACAAGTTACAATATTTTTGACAAACAGGCTCGTATTTTTATAAAAATATTGATATCTTTTATTGTGCTCCTGGCATGACATATAATTTGTTTTTATTTAATAAATTTTTCATGTCATGGAATAAAAAAAAAGCCAGGGTAAAATTTTTACGCAGTATGAAATTACACAACAGAGTAGGCCTGCCTGTCACTTAATATTGTTGTTTACGACGGTAACTTCTAAACTGTTATCACATTCAGGACACCGGTGCTACATCTCGGCCTTTGCCGATGTCCACTTGATTTACGATTACGATAAGGTGTCGACCTAAAAAGTTTCCTACTGCCCTGAGACGTGGAACATTGTTTTGGAAGATTTAAAACCGAAAAACAACACAAAATATTATCTCTCCCTTTTTGTTTCCACGAAATATCTTTCGGTCTACCGACTCTTTTCTATCAGTTTGGGTCAATAAAGAATTATGTTGTTTGGTTTGATTTTATTTTCCTTACTACTCATAGTTTAACAAAATTTAATAGTCTAGAATCTGCATAATAAAAACAACGTTTAATTGAAATGCACAAGTGTTACTTGAGACTTCACAAGTGGCTCGGTGCAATATCCATTCTAAAATCAACTTCAACTGTTATCCGTTCTCATAATTTAATTTAACTTCGACCAAATCAGACAAAGCGAATAAGCCAGGCCATTTAATTAACAGGGCGTTAACAGGAAACTAATACCCAATATACCAATAAGCATAAACAAAAGACGTTTACATTACATTTAGCTGAGGCAAAGCATGTAATGGTTGGCAGGCTGCATTCAGATTCCCAGCTGAGCGCCTTCAATATCGGTGCTAGGATATTATTTCAGGGTGGAGGGACGCTGGTAATATCGAGTTGCAAAACCGACGTTTTACCTAAGAGAAGACACTGTTCACAGAACAACTTTACCTTGACACTTGACAACTTATTTCTTGTCTCGAGACTTGCAGTGGCAGTGTTTGTTTGCATAACGACCTGATTACTATATAATATTATTGTATTTAAACTTTGTAAGAAATATTGAAAATTATTTATTATTAAAAGATGAAATTTTGTTATTTTAATTTCTGACAAACAAAAAATGCCAAATTCTTTCCAAGCAACATAGTTATGAAAGGAATTTAGTTTACTATCCTGTAAAGTTGATAGCGAAATCTCTACAAAATTCAACTAGTCCAAATGCTTAATTCAGTTGGAATAATTCCGAGTCCTATTGTTAAGTTGCTAAATTTGAAGTCCGACATTTAACTGCTTACAATTCAAAGGTAACCGCAAATTTCGAAACGAGTATGCTCCTATAGAATGAAACTTATTTGTAAACCGATAACTTTTAGACCGAGTTGGCCGGTTCACGGCACCGTGGCTTGAGCAACCTCGGCTAACAAACTATGTATAAAAGCATTCCTTTTTAGATTACGTTTATGTAAAACACCCCATATTAGGCCCGGATCATTGTTTGTTCCAAACTTCTATCAAACAAAACAATAAACCCTTGTACATTTCTGGAATACGTCAGCGTGATTAATTAAAATCTATGTTCACCGGTTTTACCGGATTTAAAAGGATTAGGATATGTTACCATTTGTAAGTAAGTATTGTAAAATGTTTCTTGTAAGACTTAAGTTAAGATGATTATAATTATTTGAGCGATAATAAAAAGTGAAATTCTGTAAAGATTTACCTCGATCGTCTCGTTGTAGGATCCTTCATAACCATAACTTCTGTGATTTCTCCGAATTTGTTAAAGTAGTCTCGAAGGCTTTCTGAAAAGAGGAGATAGTTGCCTGATTAATGTGGTTGTGAACTAACAAACTAACTGTAGATAATCATAACAAAATTACTTTAAATTAACAGAATTACTATTCTGAAGATAAGAATAGGTTTTGAAGCCAGAACACATTATTTCAAATTACTGTAATACGTACTTTAAGTAACATAACCGAGGGGAGGATGAAGAAAAATTCTAACCTGACCAAGTTTTTAAAAGAAAGGTCTTGTTGCAAGATTGAATTATTTTTGATTTTCATTTCACAAAAGTAAGTTGATAACTGTCACCATCTCATAATTACTCGTAAGATCACCAGAAACCAATTGAACAATTCCTAAAGCTATATAACAAGAAATTTACTTCGACAAGTTTTTTTTTATGCTGCTTGATGTTTAAACTAACTACACTTCCATTTAGAAAAGATTGGGTATTTTAGTTGATTTTCGTAATTATTCCAGCATTTTATCAAAAATATATGCCGTTGCCGGTTCAGGCCTAATAAGAATTTAGTTAGTTTCAAAAAATATAATTATTTGTTTTATAATATTTTAAGGAACATAATAAAAAAGAGTATTTTAATTTGTCTGTTTTAAAAATAAGTTAATTTGACTGTTTTCAAAATATTTCCATTTGGTATTTAAACAAAATTTGTGTTTCCGTAAAGATATTCCCTGTGAAGATTAAACAATTTTCGAGTAGTTGTTTCCACAGAAAGACGAAACATGATTATGAGTTGAGAGTTTTTTTTTTGTACCAACATTAAATAGTCATATTTATATCTCGATCATATGCAAGAAACATCCAAGTTGGGATTTGCGGTCGTCGTATACTTACTAATGGATAGGGTGGGAAAGCTCCCTTTAAAATGAATATGCTGATTTTCCACGTTCGTGTTTTTAGGCTTATTTTACATAATTTCCGGTCAGTAACAGATGCATTATTTTGATTAAATACCTTTGATACTGAAATATCATAATACATTTAGTCAAAATGTTATACATTTAACTATGTAAACTTTATAAAAATGTCATTTCGTGTTAAGGTGAGTAATATTCTAAGGCTAAACGTTTGGACCTCATAAGTACATATATCTAAAAACAAGAGGGCCAAAGTTAGGCTGTTTAGTTACGTTTGCTACGGTTTAGTCATCGGCAAGTACGCAAATAACGAATACACGTCATGTCAGCTTCTAGAACAAAAACCACAAAGAGTAAACGTTTGTTCAGTCTGTGTTCGAAGCTTTAGACTACACAGACGTACTTATATTTACTTATAAATATAAGAGTCTTAAATATAGTATATCTTTAAATCAAAGAATTTTTTTATACTGCCATAAATAGCTTTGAGATCTGATTCCTTTTAAAATAGCTAATGATATTTCACTATACATTAAGTTCCTCAGTGCTCTATGAGGGTTTCGGTTAATACTAATTACGAACAAACAGGCCAATCACAAGAGGCTTATTGTGGGATACATTCCAATTTAAACTTGCCTTCAATTTGAGAGCGTGGCGCTTCTAAAACCAAATGTTGGGTCTTGCTTTTAAAGTCGATTTTCGACTTGTTTCACGCTGAACTTTTCTAATCTGACCAGACTCCAGTTTCTGTACCGCATTTCGAAACAGTAATGAAAAGTAACGATTGCATGTCCACTTCGCCGTTAATCAGCTCTGCCGTGTATGAAGCAACTTAGGTGTTTTAATTTTTACTTTTAATGACAGCAGTTTATTTAACGATATAATATTTTATATCAAACGTATTATAAAATTCAGTTCCTGTTACAAAAACACATTAATCTTTTTGAATTAAAAGCGTTAAAATTATATAACTATAAGTAATACATAATTTGATTAACTTTATGTGTGTAATTTAATTTAAAATATTCCTGCACAATATATTTTGCACAGTATATTATATTAATTGAATTAATCATTTTTATTTGCGTAACCAACGTAAAACAATTGTCAAATTTAAAGTACCAATTAAAATCTAAAAAGTTGTGAAAATCATAAAGTAATTTAAATTCCCACACCTAATGGTCCAATTTACAAGTATGTATCGCGCCTACGAAGTAATACTGTGAAGGACAGTACGGGTAGGTTCGGCACAGTTGTTCAACCACCATAAAATTAGCATTTGGCTAGCGAGTGGCATTCCCATCTAGATACAAGTATATGGATTATTTATTTTATTTAAAAAACAACAATATTTTTCTATATAGATCAGGTTAGTTCGTAATCTCAATTATAACCCGGCGTTGCTTTGGATCGCAACAGGAACATTTATTGTATCATCAATTTATAAAATACTCATACAAAACATACAATGGTAGAAATTTAAATACAAATATTAAATTTAACAATTCCGAGCAATAGATGATGTGAAAATAAAAATTAGTTAAAAATATTCGAACGAAAATTTATGGAAAATAAAATTATATAGATTTTATAACACCGAATAGGTTTTAAAATGTATTTATTTATAATTATAAAATACCATTACTATATTTATATATATATTTTTAATTGCTTCAATACTCTTCCCAATATCATGGTTTCAGTTTTAAAAAAATATACATATATTTTATTGCTCGGTAATTTCAGATGAAATTGGCTCAGGATGGTCCAATTTAATGGTGGTTGCGCATGACAAATGTGGTGTCTGGTCTTCATCCCCTACCGATATGTTGCATTTTAAGAACTAATTACGATTTCGAATAAATAATTGAATAACTTAACCAAATATTACCAATCGAAAGTGGTCATTATTTTTTGCACAAATTAAAATAAACAGATTTAAAATAGAATTTATATCATCGTGATGTGTTTCTAACTTAATTAAATAGCTTATATTATTTCGTTTTATAAAATTGTTCACATTCGTTAAATGATTCAAAGAACGAACCAAATCCGCTAAATCAATTAGATGAATGTCTGGATTCTTAAAATATTAAATTAATATTTTTTGGCACAACTTCAGAATAATAAAACGTATTTAACAAAAGCCGGATCAAGATAACTTGAATAAAAGTTGTTGAAAAAAAAATTCGTTAAGAATTAAATATTGTCAAATATTCACTCTCGTCCTTTTAGTAATTGTTCATCGAAGAATAATTACGGAAATTCTGAAACAACTTGGAATTCAAATGCTCCCTAATTGGCAGTTTTAATCTACTAACTTTTGTACGGAACTCAGCAAAGTAGGCACCAACTTGTCGTGGTCGGTGGTAAAACGAATCAAAACCGTCTAACTGTGAATTTATAAATGTATTTCAGCAAATTATGAGGATTGGAATTGTTATTTTAATTAATTTGTATTTCTAAATGCCATTGTGCTATAATTATGTAAACAAGCAGTTTGTTATTCTTCGGAGGGAAGTTTTATGGACGAGTTGCGTGTTGTCGATCTTTAGCTAGGGGAGGTATAAATAAACTATGGCTACAGGTATAGCTTTTGCTTCGTATAGTTAATCGATAAAATATAACACATGGTGCAAAACCAGAATAAGCATTTTATTTAAAAATTGCACAAAAGGACGACGTATCTATATCCGTTGGAAATTCTATAGTTTGAAAAACTGTTAGTTGTATGCTTTTAGTTAAGCAAACAAAGATGTGGAATGAAAATTGAAACAAAAGTATCTATCCAGCAGGAATAGCAAAACGAGATGACAAGACGCACGCAATGACTTTTCCGTACTTCGTCTGGTTTTGGTAGTGTAGATGATATTTTTATTGCATAATGTCCATCTTAAAATAAATTTAAAATGTAATATATAAATTTTGTATCGAATCTTATATAATACAATTATACAAATATGATTTACGTATTTCACCATACACGGTCTAGGTACATAATCACTACAATGGCGTTTACTACGGCAGTTGTTCAACCACCATAAAATTGAAAACTAGCCCGGCGAAGCTCACAGAATACATTACAAAAAGAAATTAATTGATATTACAAAATTATTGTGCAGACATCATTAAATAACTGCAACGGTACGGCATATGTCACTCGAATGAGGACGAAAGCTACTTGAAAATTTAATTGAACAAATGTGGAGCTTTTGAGAACTTTATCTGAGCTTAATTACTGAGATTTTTGATTCTAGTATTTGTTTTTAATATTAATTAATTTTGCTAATTTAAATTTTAAAATAAATCACTTGCTGCTGTTTATCTTCAATTCTTTTATTTATGCGTTACTAATTATATAAAATACGTCCATGAATATAAAGGTTCACGTTTACTATGTATTTGTTAATTGCCTTGATTTGTGAAATCCCCTGTATATTGTATATTCAATTGATTGCCTTCGCGATCTTTAATACATTTTTTTGAAACAAATCAGAGATACACATTTAACTGTATTGGTCTAAAATGTATTGTCTATGCCATACAACGTCTCTATGTTTGTTTCTCAATCTAAATCAATATTGTACCATTAATGAAGCAATCAATCAAAATGTAAACGAAAATATTCGGTTTCGCATATTTTATCTTTAACAATCCTTGTCTAACCGGACCAATTAGTGAAAAACCTTTCGCAGTACAGTCCAATGTTATAAATTTGGCACTTAGCCTGACGGAAATTTTCACTATTGTCAGCATGTAAATGCGCTTCATGAAAAAAGTAATTGTTACGTTGGTTGCCCTAAATTGTACCAAAATTTAATTTAGACCCATACCTACGGACGCTGTTTTAATACGCCACAATGACATTTATATGGCATTTGACTTGATAGTCTCACAAATTTTTAATTAATGTCGGTTTGTCATGAAAATTTTTATTTAATTCCGACCAAGAGCATCAAAACTAGCGCCAAATTTAAAAAATACTTACAACAAACGCTCAATTAATTTCTTATTTCACGGCAAGTTTACGAATACGTAATATTTATATTGCATGTTAATATTGACTGAAATGCATTTTAAAATTGTTGTGAAATAAAAGCAGGCATTACAAGTTCATCAAACAACTAATAGATATGCACAACGTGACCGGTTTTCATAGAAACCATTACAGGTTCAAACGTAATGGAATACCGATAGACTGTTGTCGGAATATTATGTATAAATTTGCACTTTCGATACAAATCCAAATATTTGACGATACTTTTAATTTCTATAGGTACGATTTAAACTAGGCTCTGTTCTTGGCTTCTTACGCATGATATATGTTTTGCTATTATTGTTTCATATAAATTTATTCTGAGTATATGCTTAATAAATGTTAATAAAAAAAAATTATTAAATAAGGCTAAGGGTTGCTTATATAAAATATTATTGTTATTCCTCTGAAAGTTATTATTATGGGTATAAAAAATCACTAATCTAGAAATCATTCAGCGTAAAATCAGTCAAATAGAAACAAAAGAAGATAAAAGATTTATATTGACGTAATGATACTTTTAACGTTTATACACTACTTTAAAATTGTGTCCTGCGTAGAAAATCGGGCCATTAAATGTGTATTGCGGTTGGCGGGGAGCCAGACACGTACCATCACACGTCCGAATCTGCAAATCTCTAAGGCGCTCTTGGATGTATCAACACTCAATAGCTAGAGAAATTTTGTTAGCGAAGAAATCATTAAATATACATTTTAATAAATACCATGATGTTATTCAATAACGAATATTGAAAAAAATACTTCACATTGAAATGATATTTTAGCATCATTAAAATACATTTTTTGGCAATAGGAGATAATTTCCTGACATAAACATTACTCTTGATATTTTTGGTAAATCCGGATAGGCATGAGTCCTTTGCTAGATCAAATCATTTCCAAAAATCAGGGTGAATGTGAAACATTGTAAAAATCACTACGTGTGAAGTGTCATCTCGTCTCCGTTGAGTGGCGATCGCTTGTTTTTTCCACTTTTGACAAGCGCGAGCGAAGTCTTTCAAGTACTCTCTGATTCCCCCAAGCCCTGTTTTTTACGAGGTCAAGAGGACCCACAAAAACAATTTCGATAAATTACGCACTAACACATTCAGATTCATCCATAATATAAACACCACCCAATATATACTCTTATGATACTTAGTCGTGTGTTTGTTACAATGTTTCTTCTAAATTTTAAATTTCACTTAATAAAGATAAAAAAAACATAACATAACATACATTAGTAAAGAATAAGAGATAAAAATTTAAGAAATAGATATTTAAATATGTAATATTTAGTTACTGGCTATTTTATTCTCTCAAATGAATAAAGCCATAATTTTTTTTAATGTTAATAACGAGTCAATACATTAACCAGCGCACAACTTTACAAAGATATTCCTGGCCGCAGAAGATGATGTGTAATTTATTCTCAATAACTATCAAAGCAGTGCAGATGTTGTACAGTTTCAATTTAAGGGCACACAGCGCCGGAAGCTCTATCCGAGATGAACTTTGGGGAACTTTGTTTCTCGTGACATTGTCAACTAATCTTCTAACCGCCAGCGACGGAGCATGTGTACGGTCGACGACACAGACTCATATATCATCTCAGATATTACATACAAATGACATCTTAACTTAGTCGTAAGATTGTCTACACAGCCTAATAATTTTCACGGATTTAACCACTATCTGTCACCGCACGGCAGAAGGAACGTCAAAACAATTGTATTTACAATTTAAACAAACTTGGAACACATGAAGGTTTTACAATGCCACAGGATTAATTTACGAAAATATTTAATATACACAAACTTATTACTTGGTTAATTAATATAAGCAGTGAAACTGACATTATTTCATATCTCGTCACTACCTAAACTGTTTTAATAGACTTGTATATAATTTACTACAACCATTACATGTACTTTTAATTTTATTTTCATTTTATTTTTGGTACCCATTTTCATATTGTGTATTTATCTATTTATTTGCTTTTATACATTAAAATACATTAAATTCGCTTAATTACATGTTAATTTACCTTTATTAATGTATGTCCAACGCCTACATATTAATATATAATTTTATAGCATTTATGCTAATGGCAACTCTGTCCATATCATTTAGCGTCACGTTTGCAATGATTAAGGAGATTGCTGTGTGGGATAATATATTATCAGGTAATACGGAGTAATTGTCTTGATCTCTGTCAACAACGGTGGCTGTCACACGTGAGATATGATCTGGCAAGCGATACGTTGCTAATTTTGCAACATCCATTCATTTAAACATACTGAATGGGAGCAGACAATATCGGTAGGAAGTAAAAGCAACATCACGTTACATAAATTATGCTATAAATTGCATTTGAAAATAGGATGGCAATTAACCACGAATATAAATTACGCGACCTATTATCTCTAGCTATTTATCGTACCGAAATTTTAAGGGCTACAACAGATCAAAGCAACAAAAGTCAAATGAATTTCATTGTTTGTAATGCAAAATAATTATTTTGAACAGCCAAGAATTTAACTTGTTGCTTAACTTAGAACTGTCTTTTAATATTTCACTCAACTCCCCGACGCGGAATATTAATAAGTTGTGTGAGATTTCCATTTACTTGATTACTTTTTGGCAACCAGACTCTCGTTATTTATATTTAAATCTGTAATGGAGCATTAAAACCTTTTCATTTGGAAAGCACTTTAATTTGAGTACATATATGGAATGTATTAAACATTTTCGCAATTGAAGGTTCCAAATCAGAATAAGTTATGTTTCTATAAACATTTATTAAATGGATTTCATTTGAACTTTACATTACCCGTATAAATATAAAACACGACATGACGATATTAATATAATGGCAAACGTTTATGGCCATCATAAATACGAAATCGAAACGTCATATTACTGTAAAAAATGATACCCAATAAAGATGACATCCGCCAAATAAAAATCAAGTTTCATGCGATTACTAGCTGGTGAAATAAAACACACCATGATGCTGATTTTAAAAGATGTTTAAAGATTCATAACCGAGGTTTCCTTGCGAGTCGTAAAGTTGAGTGTAATACCTAAACATTATATGTACACACTTGAAGTGTTAGGCTGTTTCCACACCTGGTGACATGAATTTTGATTATCATCGTCTTCATTGTTTCTTGTTGGCAGTTATAAATAAAAAAATATGTATAAAAATTTAAATTATTTCGGAAAACATGAGTTACATGTAATCAAATAAAAGAATAAAAGTTTTTTTAAGTACTTACTTATAACTTTTGCTATAAATCCTATTAAACAATGGTTTAATAAACTGTTATTATTGAAATAAAAAAGACAATAAAACCAAGCTACGCATAAATTATTTTAAGTTTGTTATCTCGGATTTGATAGCATACCAGTCTTGCGAGCAAACGAAACTCACCAGTTGGTATTATTACATAATCTGTTCAACCGAGTCAACTACTGACTGTAATTCATTGAACGACGCCATCTGGGATCCTGTTTCGGTCGAGGCTACTTGATCTTTGATCGCTTATTTACAATCCATTGTAACTGATTTTCACTAAATTAATTTATCAATTTTATTAAAAAGAACAAAATTGTAACAAATAGTAGATATTAAAAAAAATTACTTGCAACTATTTAACCATGTAACACATGCTAACAGACGAACACACAAATGATTTAAATACAATTTCCTGCTGTTGCGATATGTGATTAACCACCCTACCTAAGTATATTAAACATAATTAATTGCTAAAATGTTACTCCAAGTTCTTATATACACATTAATAGATAATGGAACTAATCTCGTACGTCATCTCGAATTAGCTGTCATTTCATTAAAATTTTAAACTTACTTACATAAATTAATACCTAGTTTTTTTTTTCTATAAATATTAAGTAAACCAATACACGTTTATTGTAAAAAAGAGCTTGAAAAACAAACCAAACCGCCCCATAAGTTGAAATATCAACCATTTTCATTTCTGCTATCGAAATAATCCATCGACACGTTTAAATATTAAGTGTGTTTAAAATGAAAATCAAAATATTCATTTATAAATATTAAGAACCATGAAATAACCGGAGTAATTTTTGAAAACAGTTAATATGGATGAAAATATACGATAACACAAACTACTGAAAACTATCTATTTATTAAAGCTTATATACTTCTTATTTTGACTTTTCGAAAAACCTATAAACACTGATAAAGATAAGCAATAAATTATTATTAATATGATATTGATATCGGTAGGTGCACCGTGCATACATTATAAACTATAGAATGTTCACATACGTTAGTTTCAAGTTGTGCTCTATGGGGATGCTCTTACCGATAACGTCGCCAGTAAATTGGCAAAGCAACTTCCAATGTGCCCAATCAAAACTCAGTAACTTAATACGCAGCCAAAGTTATTTAAGCCTTTTTATGATTTCCTTTACCTATATGCAAAATATTTCTTGTAGTATTAAATTCAAGGTAAAATTGGTTTCATTTTATAATATTATATAAAAACAAATAAAACAAATCCCTTTTAATATTCAAATGTGATGTTAACATAATCATAAAATAAAATGCTTCTCCACATGTGCGAATTCTCCATTGTTACGCTGACAGGCTTTCACGTCAGCCAAGTTGGTTTGTTTAAGAAAACTGAATTTTGTATAATGAAACTAAGATTAACAAATATCTTGGCTACCCGTTCGGGTTCCTTGAAGTACGGTTACCTGTCACGCGATATAACCGCAAGCTACGGATAGTTGTTCACTTTATTTCTAAATATACATACATACATATTTTCAACTAGAAAGATAGTATTCGTTATCTTACAACTTTATATCTTAAATATAATTTTATCTTTTTCATCCAATTGTATATGATTTGTAAACAACTGTTCAACGATTTTGCGAAGTGATAGTACAAAGTACCGATGCACAATACATGAAATGGATAAATGTCTAGTTTACGAGTATTTAACCATATAGTTTTGATGAGGAAATTTTAATGATACGTGTATTTATTCAAAGTTTATTATAATCAAGTGAGATTATTGTGTTACTTTTTACTTAGAGGATTTTCTTTAACGACAGTACTTTTTCTAGATCCTGCCACACGGCTTTTGCCTCATTACAATCTTAGTTATTAATTATCCAGATCATAAATTTTAGATGTTTATCTGAACAATACACCTTTTTGTTATTTCATTCTAGCAAAATATATAGGTTAATCGAAACTTGTTTTCATCGTAGCATTTATAGACTTCTTATTATAAGCTTTCGTATTTATAAATAATAGGTTTCAACAAAACATATTCCTTTGCATTTCTTTATAAACTATAGTTATTATATTAAGAAAAAAAATTATGGTAAGAAAAAAATTAAATATTTTTTATTTTATAACAAAGCAAATAAACGTTGTTGTAAATATAAACCGAAGCATTTCAAAGAGTCGCTTCTTACGTCAATTACTACAACTGAAATAATGTTCACTGAAATGATATTATATTTTACAAGTTTATATAAATATATATATTGGGATCTTTGCGACGTAAACCAATCTTGTCCAGGGAGGTTTGAATGTAGAGAAATATAATTTCGATCGGACGGCAATCAGGGTCCGTTGAAGCCAACGCGTGAGGAGACTATCTAAAATATTAAATGTACTCGGCTACCAGATGCCCTTATTACACGTAAATATAGAATTATTATATCGGATTACAATGCTTTAGAAAAATCCAAACACGATATTATCGATATAAATAGGGAAAATTTGTGAGGATAATAACTAAACGTATTTCTATGCAATTTTATAGTTCTGTTGCTTTTGTGAAAGGGAAATAACATGAATAATAAAAAAGTATTAATAATACACAATATTCAGATATTTAGAAATTTTAATAGATTTCATAGATTCTAATAGCAAATCCTTATATATTAATCTACAGTTATTTGCTCTAATTAATTATTTCTTTATTATTTCACATTCAGTTATTGTTAATTAAAAATCTGTTTATTTTTAATTATTTTCCTCTTAATGCTGCTTTTAATAAAAACAATAACATACAAGTTTACCTAATATAACAACAAGAAGGTCGATAAAAACCATTTGAAAATCCAAATAAATTATTGTTGAGAAAATCTTAGTAAGTGATGTGTATCATAGCGGGAAAGAAATAGATCCCTATAGGGAAACGTCAATCGTCGACTGATTTATGGGGGGTAGGTTGGGAGCGGCGCGTCGCTGTCTACGTCAGCGTCTAAGCCATCCTGCGTTTTGATCGCGTTAGAGCGCGGGCCACCGGCAAACAAGTCACTCACTCACCTGCCTCTCCCTCATCGAATATGCGGACCCCGGTAAATGCCTTTATAAACGAATCCATTTTAAATTCTGAATAGTCTTCCGAAAACACGGACGGAACTTTCAGACATGACATGCGTGTTAACGAAATGTTGGCGCTCGGTCAATTTCAACGGTTATAAAGTATACAGTAAATTTTGTAACAAAATTAAATCGTACCCTTATGGATGCGTTCCGATTTAGTAAAGAAACGTCCCTAGTTTTCTTTTAATTAGAGAAACTCGAAAATAAATAAAACAAAAATTCTTAACAAGGGAAATTGTTAATTTGTAAAGGGTCTTTTATGCAAACTTTTACCGCAAACTTGACCTAAGAATTCAATCAGGAGTTGGTTGGCAATAATTGCACGATCCGAGAGCGCACTATTGCAAAACTTTACATCCCGTTGTTGGCATTCTATTGAAAACATCTTAACGCTGTTTGTACTTCTACACAGCGGGTAATAAATTGTAACCAGGCAACTAGTCATCGCATAAACTTATTTAATCTGCAAATGCAAACGCTTCCAAATTATGACTTCCGTTACTTTGCCGTTGAAATGTGTTTTTAACTAGCTGTACGTCATCGCGGCAAAAATATTCGTCCGAGGGACATAATAGTGCCAAGAAGGTTTAAAGAAAATTAACAAGGGAACAATCTTTAGCATTCATGAGAAGAAAAATATTGGTATATAATTGAAACGTTTTGAAAGCACTGAAGAAGTTTTTAGTTCAATTTAACGGCAATCAGGACGGCCGTGAAGGACGAGGCGTGAGGAGAATATCTGAAATATTAAACGTGCCGGAATGACAGGGAGCCACTAATTTGATATTTGCGTTATACATCAAAACGGATCATGTTTTAGTAATATAATATAGTCTACAGGACGCGGTGTTTTATAAAGTAATAAAGCTGGTTTGAATTAAATATTTACATTTTGTAAACATCGAAATTAATTTATATTAATAAACATGGAATATCAAAGTTCTATTTACCTACTCAATTTCTCAATTAAAAACCAAACGTACTAAAACATTTAAACGTTATTACTATTTACTATCTGCAGTTTCAATTTTTTGTGTATTCCAATCAAACAATTGTGTTGACGCCACCGCGTTGTTTGGCTGCAATGTAGGGACATCATCAATATGTGAAAATCTCATTCGGCAGGCTTTAACATTGGATATCGTGAAACATTTATGATACAAACACAAGCAGAAACCGAACAATTTCACGAATGAACGTGCCCTATCATACAATAACGTTGATTTTTAAGGTCGAACCAGTTTTAATTGCCCTAAAGGATAGTTGGCGATTAAATTTGATAGTGTAAAGGCAATGTCTTTCTTTGCGAATTTTTGTGTATTGATCATAAAATATTATATATTTTAGAATTCTTTTCTGCTAAATTGAATGCCGAAATGTGATTTATATTTCAATTTTTTTTCTATTCAATATGAGGTATAAAAGGAAAAGTATAATAATAAATTTCGATTACAGTTATATTATCCATACTTTGAAAACGTTTAGTTTAAAAATATATAACTATTTGAGGCGAATACAATTTTTATATGAAATTATCATATGTACAAAATCAATTCATTTGCATTTCGAATAAACTGTTTGTAATAACCGTTATAAAACCACAGGAATATCTGAATTTTTTTCAATTATATTTTCAAAATATAGCAGATGACGTCATCCTAGTTAGATTAAAGATAAATAGACAAGTAAACAGCGATTGAGCAGTGTGACAAGGTAAACCACATCTCAATTAAACTTTGTTTTAAATGCCAGAAAGTTGTTTCGAGGGTCTGTTTGCTTTGGCCCGCTTACACGTACATAATCAACATCCAAAACATGTCCATAACCTTTGATGGGGCTGAATAGGTATGCTCTGTGCCACATTTCAAATGAATACTGTCAATAATCTTCAAAGTAAATAATCATTGAATAAAGTTTCTCCAGTGT